>CM070828.1:14419076-14450848 GCA_036326025.1 Chrosomus eos | reverse complement strand
CGCCATGGCCACCTGAAGGGTCTGCACCGCCATGGCCACCTGAAGGGTCTGCACCGCCATGGCCACCTGAAGGGTCTTCACCACCACGGCCACCTGAAGGGTCTTCACCGCCGTGGCCACCTGAAGAGCCTGCACCGCCTTGGACGCCCGAGGGTCCCACAGCTCCGCCCTGGACGCCCGAGGGTCCCACAGCTCCGCCCTGGACGCCCGAGGGTCCCACAGCTCCGCCCTGGACGCCCGAGGGTCCCACAGCTCCGCCCTGGACGCCCGAGGGTCCCACAGCTCCGCCCTGGACGCCCGAGGGTCCCACAGCTCCGCCCTGGACGCCCGAGGGTCTCACAGCTCCGCCTGGACGCCCGAGAGTCTCACAGCACCGTCATGGCCACGCCCACAGCCTGCTCCGCCTTGGCCACGCCCACAGCCTGCACCGTCGTGGCCACGCCCACAGCCTGCACCATCGTGGCCACGCCCACAGCCTGCACCGTCGTGGCCACGCCCACAGCCTGCACCGTCGTGGCCACGCCCACAGCCTGCTCCGCCGTGGCCACGCCCACAGCCTGCTCCGCCCTGGAGGCTTCCTGGACCTGCACCATGCCCTCGTCAGCCTCCAGGGCGCCCACCCTCCCACCCCTTTGGATGTTATACGGCGCGAGGACGCGCCTTCGGGGAGGGGGGAGGTACTGTCACGTTTTGATGTGTTCTGTTAATCTTTTGTGATCTTGTTTCCCCCTGTCTTTGTGGTTTTTGGTTTAGTCCTGTTAAGTTTTCCCGCTCCTCGTTTGTGTCCAATTTTATGCACCTGTTTTCAGTTAATTATCTTGTTTGGTTCAGTGTATTTAAGCCCTGTGTTTTCCCTCAGTGTTGGTCGATCGTCGTCGATGTATGGTTGTGTGTCAATCTTGAAGTCCTGGAATGTTTTGTTCTTGTTTTGAGTTTGGAAGTTTCATTTTGGTATTAAATCATTTATATTGAAGCTTTCGTGTCCTCGTCTTCAGCACCTGCACAAACCCTGACACTAACGCAGTTTCTGTGCTATGATGCGGTCTGAAACCCGACTGAAATTTTTCATAGATATCATTTTCTTGCAAGAAAGAGCACAATTGAGCGGACACAATTTTTTCTAGTATTTTAGACATAAATGGAAGATTTGAGATGGGTCTGTAATTTGCTAGGTTATTTGGATCTAATTGCGGTTTCTTAATGAGAGGTTTTATTACTGCCAGCTTGAATATTTTTGGAACGTGACCTAAAAATAAAGACGAGTTAATAATATTGAGAAGAGGCTCTTCCACTACAGGTAACACTTCTTTAAGTAGTTTAGTGGGTATTGGATCTAATAAACATGTTGTTGGTTTAGATGCAATGATAAGTTTATTTAATTCTTCCTGTCCTATAGTTGTAAAGCGGTGTAGTTGTTCTAGAGGGGCCATAATTGAGGCCGAGTCATAAGACACCATAGAGGATTGTACATTTACAATAGTGTTTCGGATGCTTTCTATTTTCTCATTGAAGTAATTCATAAAATCATTACTACTATATTGTAACGGAATATTTTGCTCTGGAGTTGTCTGATTATTTGTTAGTCTAGCCACGGTGTTAAATAAAAACCTTGGATTATTTTGGTTATTTTCAATTAGTTTGCGGATATGCTCAGCCCTGGCTGATTTTAGAGCCCTTTTATAACGTGACATACTGTCTTTCCACACGATTCTGAAGACCTCTAAATTAGTTCGTTTCCATTTACGCTCTAAGTTACGAGTTTCTCTCTTGATAGCATGCGTAGCACTGTTGTACCATGGTGCTTTAGTTTTCTCTCTAACCTTTTTTAATCTAATTGGTGCAACAATATCTAGTGTACTAGAGAAAATGTTGCTCATACTGCTAGTCATTTCCTCTAGTTCATCTGTTTGTTTGGGTTTACTGAGCAGCTGAGATAGATCAGGTAAGCTATTTGAGAATCTATCTATAGTGGTTGAAAGGATTGTTCTGCCTGGTCTATAACGTGGTGCAACATGACAAATTTCAGCAGTGCGTATTATGCAAGTTACCATGTAATGATCAGTGAGATCGTCACTTTGCGGTATAATATCTATATCGGTTGGATCGGTTCCATATGATATAATTAAATCTAGTGTATGATTTAGACGATGAGTGGGACCACTGACGTTTTGCTTCACCCCAAAAGAGTTTAATAGATCTGTAAACGCAGCCCCTAACGCATCATTTGTATTATCTACGTGTATGTTAAAGTCGCCAATAATTATTGCTTTATCGACATTGACCAATAGGTCTGAGAGAAAGTCTGCAAAATCTTTTAGGAAATCAGCATATGGCCCTGGAGGTCTATATACGGTAGCCAAGGCTAGAGATAATAAGGATTTCTTTCTTACATCTAAGAGCGTAACATTTAGCACAAGTACTTCAAACGAATTAAACCTATGACAAGTTTTCTGAGTAACATTAAGAATATCTCTATAGATTGTTGCAACACCGCCGCCACGACCGATCAGACGGGGCTCATGCTTATAACAGTATCCTGGTGGAGTAGACTCATTTAGACCGAAATAATCATTTGGTTTAAGCCAGGTTTCAGTAAGGCACAGGGACAGCAAAGACTATGATTTGGACTTTGACTTACTAGTCAGATGGTGTGCAGCGTCTTGGAGATGTTGTCCGACAGAACAGCCGCTCCGACTCTGCTGGGGTGCAGACCATCAGGACGGAAGAGCCTAGGTCGCTCCCAAAACAGATTCCAATTATTTACAAAGAGCAGTTTCTGTTCATTACACCATGACATTAACCATTCATTTAAAGCAAATAATCTACTGAACCTTTCTTGTCCAAGTCGGTATGTGGGAAGCGGTCCAGACACGACGATCGTTGCTCTAGGCGATGTGCTGCGTACCGTCTCGATCAGGCTCCTGTAGTCCTTCTTCAGAACCTCCGTCTACCGCAGCCTGATGTCGTTCGTCCCCGCGTGCAGCACGACAGCTCCGACGCGCTCGTCACCGTTCAGGATCTCGGGAACCTGCGCAGCGACATCAAGAACACGAGCACCAGGAAAGCAGTGAGTGCGCACCTTACCTTTACCCGAGGTAGCACGGACATGGCGGACCATAGAAGTGCCGATGATCACGGCGTCGTCGCGTTCCGACTCGCGAAGAGGGGAGAAGCGGTTCCGGGTGGAGATCTCGAAGACCGGGAGGGGCGGAGAGGTTCTTGCTTTGGTCCTGGCTCGTGTCGTGACCCAGGGTGCAGGAGTGATTGAAGGCAGAGATGATCGCGTCCTCCTGGGCAGAGAAACGCACGGAGTAGACGAAGTCGGAGTCAAAGTCACAAAGTTACTAACCACTGACTTGTGAGCATCGGCGCGTGATGTTTCAAGCGCTGATCGCCGATCTCGCAGCTCGGCTTGCTTCTCCAGCAGAACACGAATCTGCTTCTCCACCGACTCCAGTTCCAATCGTACCGAAATCAGCTCGAATGTGTCCTCACCTGCACTCAGAGGTAACGTTAGACACACATCCGATATGTTCGCCATTATAACAGATGAACAGTAAATTAAGTAAACAGTAAAGCAATCCGATTGTTTTTTTTTTTTTTTTTTTTTTTATAAGGAATAGTATCGAGGATAAGTTCACATGATATAAAAATAGAAAGTGCCTGTTTACAATTGAGTGGTAAAGAAGAAAATCAAGGATTAATGAATCAATTCGACGGAGCTCCAAACACAAACACAGACCGCATGCGCATGTGCAATATAGACACTAGTCTGGCCACTTCCTGTCTGTCTGAAGACAGAGCCTCTGGACAATTGCCTTAAGAATGGCATCCAACCCAAGGGACTGCGAAGCTGGCAGTGAACCACTCGGCCCGGATCTCAGAGACGGGATATCCCGGAGAGTATGACTCAGCATAGCGCTTTCCAACCCTTGCTAGTGAGGGGAGTTCCTCTACTCGATCCACGGATCAACTCAGTGTCTGTGTTACAGAACACTGAGGAGGCCTGTGAAGGCCTAAGGGCTGATCTAACTGGGAGGCCTCACGAGAGGCCGACAACCCTCTGACCAGACCAAGGAGGCCGCATGCTCATAGCGACCCTCAGTGAGGGGGGCACAAGGACCGCCTGGTAGGCAAAAACCAGGCTGTAGGCAGGAAGGAGGTTCCGGGAGGGAACCAGTAGCAGAGAATGAACACTCAGATGAGCCAGGGCTCAAGCTCGCCTTCAGCAGCTGCCTGCTAAGACCAGCTGAACTGATAGCAAGAGGCCACTAGGTTCCTGAACCCAGCACTGCTAGGAAACACTCACAGGGAGGCCTGGTGAGGCCTGCTACCTGATAACCACAGTGAATGTGGGAGCTCACCTTCAAGGAGGCCTGGGGCGGCCTACTACCAGATAACCACAAAAAATGTGGGAGCTCACCTTTAGGGAGGCCTGGAGGGGCCTACTACCTAAAAATCACAGCAAGTGGTCAGCTTTCCTACAGGGAGGCCTGGAGGGACCTACTACCTGAAAATCACAGCATGTGGTAGCTTCAGGGAGGCCTGGTGAGGCCTTCCACCTGGAAACCATAGTACGTGGGAATTCTCCTTCAGGGAGGCCTGTTGAAGCCTTCTACATGGAAACCACAGAATGTGGGAATTCTCTTTCAGGGAGGCCTGGTGAGGCCTTCTACCTGATAACCGCAGTATGTGGGAATTCTCCTTCAGGGAGGCCTGTCGAAGCCTTCTACCTGGAAACCACAGCATGTGGGAATTCTCCTTCAGGGAGGCCTGGTGAGGCCTACTACCTGATAACCACAGTAAATGTGGGAGCTCACCATCAAGGAGGCCTGGTGAGGCCTTCTACCTGATAACCGCAGTATGTGGGAAATCTCCTTCAGGGAGGCCTGGTGAGGCCTTCTACCTGGAAACCATAATATGGGAACTCAACTTCAGGGAGGCCTGGTGAGGCCTCCTACCTGATAACCACAGGGAATGTGGGAGCTCACCATCAAGGAGGCCTGTGAGGCCTACTACCTGATAACCACAGGAAATGTGGGAGCTCACCTTCAGGGAGTCCTGGTGAGGCCTTCTACCTGATAACTGCAGTATGTGGGAATTCTTCTTCAGGGAGGCCTGATGAGGCCTTCTACCTGGAAACCATAATATGGGAATTCAACTTCAGGGAGGCCTGGTGAGGCCTACTACCTGATCTGATCATACTGAGGCGGCCTTACAGGGCCAGCCAGCTGGGGACTCGCCTATCAGGGAGGCCTGGTTGGGCCTACTAGCTGATAGCAAGTACATTCTGCTACGAAGAAACAAAGTTGGGAACATACTACACCAACATAACTATTGGGCCCACACACAGGAGGCCTAATACGGCTAGCTACCTGGTAGCGGCTATAAAGTATGTCCCACAACATTGAGACTCACCTCCTAAGGAGGCCTGATTAAGGCCTGCTACCTGTCGGTGAGTCAACTGCCGAACCACCAAGGCCAACCTCGATTAGAAATAGGTTAGCCTACAGTGCCCTTACGGGGGCTGCCCAGTCAAGGAGGCCTGCTGGGGCCTACTACCTGATGGCACAGCCTTAGTTGGCAGATAAGCTGTTTACACAGCGCCTACAGCATCATGGTGCCTAATCACATTGCCCACGGCAGTGTACTCAGCGAGAGAGCTAGCACCCTTAGAACAAGGGGAGTACAACGTACGCCACTCTGCCTCAATGGAGGCCCCAGTTAGTGAGGGGCCTACCATCTATGCATGGGCGTCAGCTCAGGGCAATGCTCTGGCTTCAGGGGAGCATACTTTGTCTACCAAAGAAGAAGTGAAATCTTACTTCATACTCGACCCGAGCTATAGTGGTGCGAGGTAGGATGAAACACACTTGGGAGTGACGTGCTCAGACCTACCCTGTATCACAGGGGAACACTCACACCTCACCCTGAGGTTACCAGGGTGCGGGCCTGCCAGCGGCTCTAGGGGTGACAGAAATGTATCTGTGCCCAACCCAGGGGAGTGGGGCTTAAATGAAAGCCAACCACCTACAACCCAACGCTCGAGCAGTAGCTCAGCGAGGTGAGTAAAGCCTAAACTGGCGGCCTAAAACTGTAGGCCAGTTCTGCACAACAGGGTCGGGCAAGAGAACCAGTCTTCTTCGTGAAACGAAAGACGGCCTAACCCTGCTCAATAAAGACATATATACCACGGAGGCCTGTTGAGGCCTACCATGTCTTTATAAACCATCCTCTGCACCACGCTGCATTACTTTAGTCACCCCCGAATGCAGAGAAGGGGGCGGGCCTTGGCCTAACGACTCCCAAGGGAGGAGGCTGTTGAACAGGGATGCTAGAAACCTACATTCACAAAGTGAAGGGTCAGAGGAAAAAATGCTAAATTTAGCAGAACGCCTCTAATATCCCTGGCACAGCCTAGGCCAGCTACTGAGGCGGCCCTGGTGAGGGCCAGCCTGTAAGCATAGATCTACCTGAGGGCTCGGAGGAGCCACAGCCTCGCAGAAAAAATTGTTATTATTATTCCGAACAAGGGCTGCAGAATCGCTCAGCCGACTGCCAAGACAGAGCTCAGGGGGGCGATGTACTCAGGAAAGAAGTCAGACGGTCCCAATTGTTGGACCGGACTAAGATCTATCTGAAGTTCTAGCGTCAGTCAAACTTCAATTAACTCTAAGAAAGAGAGACCAACTACTCTACCCTGAGGTGGCTAACAGCCAACTGGCCATTACATATATATAAATATAAATACAAAAGAGAAGCCCAAACCACTGGAGCTTCTAGAACCGTTCTAGCCACCTAAAGGAGAACTTCAGGGCCCTAATAATCCAGAAAAACTCATCTTACCTTATTACGTTGACATGACCCCATAGCTCTATACAGGGAACGAGGTCTGTAGAGAGATACATTTCAGAATTTTAATTCACAAAAAATGACCCCTAAAAGACCAAACGGCTCACCTGCGGCGTGCGGAGTGAAGACTCACCAGACAGTTCTATACAAACCTGGGGTCCAACACTTTACAAGCCTGAAAGAGGCGTTCTCACTGCCTAAGCCTAGGCGTGCCAACAGAACGTAGTTCTCATCATAGGCGCGCCCCCAGGCCTGATGTGAAGAACGCTGGGGAGTCGGAGAGAGGAGAGGGCATTTCATGACCCACCGGGGAGGTTATCCATCACCGACGCAATATGTGATTGTGCTGGACAACCTCCCTCAAATCTCTCCTGATGTGGGAGTCACACTTCTTCTGCGTCCTGCCCCTCTTTCCGGGAGGGGGCGCATGAGAGGTGACGCTGGCTCGCTGGCCCTGCCTATGGTCCTCAGACCGTGAAGGGCCAAGTCCACCCACCTGCCTGGGCGTGGATGTGGATCTCAGCGATGGAGATCCCCCCGCAGGTCGGCCTGGTGTAGCACCGGCCTGACCTGCTGCCTTGTATGCTCTGCCATTCAAACGAGCTGTGTTTTCAGTGGTTTGGATGGCAGGGTCGGAGCTCTCAGTGTCGACGCCTGCCCGGACATGAGATAGTTCGCAAACGTCTCGTCTACGGGCGGCATCGACACATACCCACACTCTCTGATCCACTCAACATCAGCGAAACTAGCCCGCTGATGTTGGTGAATACGAGCCGAGTATGGGTTCTTCCATGCCCCTTCGACCTCAGTATGCAGGTCAGGAAGGAATGGAAGGCTCACCTGAGCTGGTGGTTTATGGCCGGGGAGAAACTGATCGTCGAGCATGCTGCAAGCGGTCTCTCCTCTAGCGCGCCGCCATGAAGCTGCAGCCTGCAGGCAGCACGCCCCATAACATCCACCAGCTCTGCATACACAGGGCAGGGTGGCTGAGAGGGTTCAGGATTTATCTGATTAAAAACCTCAGCCATCTCCTGCCCGTCCTGAAGAGCACCAGCTGCGGGAACAGTGATTAAAAAATGTTTTTTTTTTTTTTTTTCGTTCGACCAGCAGCCCACCCTCTTCATAGCTCCATCTGGGACCCCCATGATGCAAGCCGCCGCTCTGTCTCAGCACGAGTGGGACCTGAACCACGAAGTCCAAATGCAGAGCTCTTCACTCGAGAAGAGGGTCAGACGAGAGCGGAGCGTTTTCATAGAAAAACGCTGACAGTTTGCACAGGAGGCTCCCTCGAAAACCTCCCGTGTATGCTCTTACCCAGGCAGAAAACGCACAGCTCGTGTGTCACCCGGCGACAAAAACCTTGGGCACGGGTCTGCACACTACTAAAAATAATCAGCCTTCACTGCACGTTTCATTTACTACCGTTTCTTTGAGTTGCATTTCAAACAGACAGTCCCTGAAGACGAAAAGATGATTTGTCATGTTTGCAAGGCGCCCTTATATGCTTCCAGGTCGCACGTTAATCATTCACAATAATGATTCACGGGCTGTCGCCGGTCAATGTGATTGCCGTGATTTGATTGTGATTTCAGACACCTGTCACGTCTAAGGCGTTCCCCAAAGCGTCAATGACGTATTGTTGAGTTCCCTTCGAAAGGGAACCAAATACAATTTATTTCCCTTTTTATGTACTCTGTTTCTTAATCAGACAGGGATGAGAGAGAGGAGGGTCAAAAACAGGAGTGGTTACTCAAAGGGTTATAAGAAAATGATTATTTTTTAAAGTACAAAAGAAAGGGTTGACAAATCACGTGAAATTGTTCATTTCTGCCAATCAATGTAAATCTAATTTTTTCTATTTGAATAAACTGCAACAGGTCATGCATCCAATGAAAGTAGCTTGGTGGAAGAGGATTTTTCCAGTTCATCAGTATAAGCCTTTTGGCAATTGTTAAGCAAAAAGCTAAAGCGTTTGACTGTAAGGATGATAAGGACACATTTGCGGGATTAAGACCAAATAGTACCACTAAAGGACATGGTTCAACAGCTAAAATGAAAACATCAGAAATTGACTTGAAGATTGATGTCCAAAAAGAGGTCAACGCTGGGCAAAGCCAAAAAGTATGATATAGAGTAGCTGGGGCTTGTCGACATCGGTCACAAGTAGGATCGAGATCCAGGTTTATTTTAAACAGTTTAGCTTTTGTCCAATATATTCTGTGTAACAGCTTAAACTGTATTAATGAGTGACGAGCGCAAATAGAGGTGGTATGTACACGACGAAGGACCTTTGACCATTCTTCATCAGTAAAACATGATTTAAATCTGATTCACAATTCTGCTTTATTTTAGACAAGGGTAAAAAATCTGAGAGTGCAGTAAATGAGAAAATAGTTTTGTAAATTTTGGAGACAGCACCTTTAGAGACTTTTATTTCTAAAACTTGATCTATCTCTTGTTTCAGAGGTGCATGAGGAAAGTGAGAAAATCTATTTCTTATGAATTCATGAGTCTGAAGGTATCTAAAGAAGTGAGTTTTCGGAAGATCAAATTTGTCTGATAGGTATGAAAAAGTTACAAAAGTATTGTCATGGAAGAGGTCATTAATATTTACAATGCCCCTTCTAAACCATAATGCAAAGGCTCCATCTGAAATGGAAGATAGAAAAGAAGGATTTGTATATATAGGAGACAGACTCGACATTTTCTGAAAGCCAAAGTGTTTCCTAAATTGTTGTCAAATTTTTAGGCTATGCAGAACGTCCTCGGGTTACGACTGTAACCCTTGTTCCCTTTCGAGGGAACTCGACTGCGTCAGATGACACTTTGGGGGAACGCCCCTCAGCGTAGCTGCTCTGAAGGATGAATGAAACTAAGCCAATCCCTGATTGGTGTTGCGTCATGACGTAATGAGTGACGGCATACAAGCGGAAGCTACAAAGGATGCCGGCACACATGAGATTTCAGCTTCTGTGATGAAGCAAGCGCTCCCAGGCGGGGGAAGGCGTGGCCAAGGGACACAGTTCTCGTTCCCTTCTCAGGGAACAAGGGTTACAGTCGTAACCCGAGGACGTTCCCTTTCGAGGGAACTCGACTGCGTCAGATGACACTTTGGGGAACGAGTACCCACTACGCCACAACGCGCCCTGCCTGCCCTAGTGTGAAGCTGCTCACAGGCACACTTAGGACGAGAGCACAAGAGAGCCGGGTGTAGATGGAATGTCCAGACTGTAAAACCTAATAAAGGTGTGGGGGGTGGCCCATCCTGCTGCATCGCAGACCTCCTGGATCGGGGCCCCCGAGAGGAGGGCTGTAGAGGACGCCATGCCTCTGGATAAATGAGCCCTCACGGCCAAAGGTGAAGGCAAATTGCGCACCTGGTAGGCCAAAGAAATAGCCTGGACAATCGAGTTCTGACTTCCGCCATGAAGAGGACCTCTGAATATAAATTTTTAGAGCTCTGACAGGGCAGAAGTCTCTCCTCATCCGCCGTCACGTGAGGTGGAGGATGAAAAGCCTGCAGAACCGTAGGCCGAGCCGCACTGGACGGCACCTTAGGCAAATAGCCAGGCCTAGGGTGAAGGATAGCCTTAATGTTGCCTGGAGCAAACTCCAGGCACTCGTTAGATATGGAGAGCGCCTGGAGATCTCCTAACCTCCTCAGAGAAGTAATGGCCAATAGAAAAGCGACGTTCAACGACAGGTTCTTGGCCTCAGCCGACTCCAGCGGTTCGAAGGGGGCCTCAGCCAGCCCTTCGAGAACCACTGCCAGGTCCCATGTGGGAACCCTGGTACGAGCCGCAGGTCTCATCCTCCAAGCCCCACGGAGGAAACGTACGACCAACTGGTGTCTCCCCAGAGGCCCACCACTCAGAGGAGCGTGGAAAGCCGCAATGGCAGCCACGTACACCTTGAGCGTGGACGGGGTAAGACCAATGGAGAAGCGATCTTGGGGGAACTCCAGCACTGAAGCCACTGGGCAGTTAACTGGGTCCACCTTACGCTCTCTACACGAAATGGTGAAGACATTCCACTTCAAGCCGTACAATTTCCTCATGGAGGGAGCTCTAGAGCTGAGTATGGTCCCCACTACTCCAGCTGATAGGCCGGCCTCTAGGTACTGTGCCCCCTCAGGGGCCAGACCCACAGTTTCCATAACTCGGGCCGAGGGTGAAATATTGAGCCCTCTGCCTGTGTCAGCAGGTCCCTCCTGTGGGGAATCTCCCACGGAGGGCCGTCTAGGAGCAATATAATGTCTGAGAACCATTCTAGGGCCGGCCACAACGGGGCTACCAGCAGTAGACTGATCCCGTCGCGACGGTCCCTCACTAGAACTCCCGGGAGCAGAGCGATCAGGGGAAATGCATACAGACGCAGCCTCGGCCACGTCTGCACCATGGCATCCAACCCCAGCGGGGCTGGATGAGTGAGGGAGAACCACAGTGGACAGTGGGTCGTCTCTCGAGACGCAAACAGATCCACTTCCACTGGGCCGAACCTCTGACATATTGACTCCACCACCTCGGGTGGAGTCTCCATTCCCCGGGCCTCAGCCCCTGTCTCGACAGGATGTCTGCTCCCTGATTTTGACTCCCCGGGATGTATGTTGCTCTTAGAGACAACAGTTTCCCTTGGGACCACAGGAGGATCTGATGCGCCAGTCTGCATAGAGGGCGAGACCTCAGGCCCCCCTGATGGTTTATATAGGCCACTACCGACATATTGTCTGACCTCACCAGGACGTGATGGCCCTTGAGGTCTGGCAGGAAGCTCCTCAGAGCCCGGAACACCGCCAACATCTCCAGGCAGTTTATGTGCCAGGAGGAATGATGGTCCTGCCATAGGCCTGTCGTAAAGTGGCCGTCCATGACCGCGCCCCAGCCCGTGAGGGAGGCGTCTGTCGAAACGGTTTTCCGGCGACATGACGCTCCCAACACTGGACCTTGGGACAGAAACCAAGCTTTTTTCCACATAGATAGGGAACGAAGGCATCTGTGCGTAACCCTGATCATGCGGAACGGGTTCCCCCTCGGGGAGAACCCCTTGGTTTTCAACCACCACTGAAGGGCCCTCATGTGCAGCAGGCCGAATGGAATAATGTTGGACGCTGCTGCCATGAGCCCTAACACTCTCTGAAAATGTTTGACAGTGATGGCTTGGCCTAGCTTTATCCCTGACACTGTGGCCAGAATGGACTCGACTCGTGCGGGAGACAATTGTGCCCACATCGTGACCACTCCCAAGAACATAGTTCGCTGGGCTGGTGTCAACACGCTCTTTTTCGTGTTGAGTCTCAACCCCAGGCTTTGGATGTGGGCGAGGACAACATCTCGATGCCGAACCGCCAGCTCTTGTGACTGGGCCAAAATCAGCCAGTCGTCTATATAGTTGAGCACCCTGATGCCCTGGAGCCTCAGCGGTGCCAGAGCCGCATCCATATATTTGGTAAATGTGTGAGGGGAGAGAGCTAGGCCGAACGGAAGAACCCGATATTGGTACGCCTCGCCCCCGAAAGCGAACCTCAGGAACTTCCTGTGAGATGGAAGGATGGATATATGGAAGTATGCGTCTTTTAGATCTATCGTGACAATCTAATCCTCGGATTGAATTTGACTCACGATGGTGGGAATAGTGAGCATCTTGAACCTGAATCTCCTCAGAGAACGGTTCAGATGCCTGAGATCTATTATTGGACGCAACACCCCATCCTTCTTGGGAACTATGAAGTAGCGGCTGTAAAACCCGGACTCCCTCTCCGGTGGAGGAATATGTTCTATAGCCTCCTTTGCCAGCAGGGAGTTTACTTCCTGTTCCAATACCCGACCCTGCACTGGGTCGAATGCAGTCCAGACCACCCCGTTGAATCTGGGTGGGCGGAAACCGAACTGCAGCCTGTACCCATTTTGAATGGTGCGCAGGGCCCACGGAGAAATATTCGCTCGATTTTTCCATGCCTCGAAATATTTTACCAAAGGAACCAGGCTCTCGAGCCTGACTTCGGGTATTAATCGGGATTCGTTCTCGACCCCCTGAAGCGGGTTTCCGGCAGGGCTGGACCGAAAACGATTCTCAATGGGCGAACGCGAATGCTGTCTGGCCGCAAGCCTGTGGGGCGGACAGTACAGCCTGCGTTCGCTGGAAACCGATGTGTCTCGAAACGTTTTTAACGGCGGAAGAGCAACATCGATTTCCTGCGAGCTCCGCGAAGGAGACGACCTCGGTCGTTCCACCACAGGTGGGGCCGCCCGCAGAAATCCTAGACCAGCTAGGATCTCTTTGACGAAGCCTTTTTAGCCTGCAGGACGGCCCTCAGGTCGCCGAACAGGCCAGAAGGCGAAATCGGGGTATCAAGGAGGAAAGCCCTGTCCTTCTCCCTGATGCCCG
Organism: Chrosomus eos; assembly: GCA_036326025.1. Taxonomy (NCBI): domain Eukaryota; kingdom Metazoa; phylum Chordata; class Actinopteri; order Cypriniformes; family Leuciscidae; genus Chrosomus; species Chrosomus eos. The sequence continues at coordinate 14,437,612 of CM070828.1, read as the reverse complement.
AAAGATTTAACCATAAATGTCTCTCCGAGACCACCATAGCCGCCATGGAGCGGCCGATAGCACGGGCCGTCTCCTTAGTGACTCGGAGAGACAAGTCAGCGGCCTTCCTCAATTCCGCAATATCATCTGGAGTTGGACCCTCGCCCTCATCTATGTCTTTAAGAAGGTCGGCCTGGTACGCTTGAAGCAGTGCCATGGTGTGAAGGCTCGCACCAGCCCGACCCGCTGCCATATAAGCCCTGCCCACTAATGATGATGTATCCCTGCACGGTTTAGTGGGCAGCACCGGGGCTTTAAGGGATGATGCCGATTCGGGGGATAAATAATTTGCTAAAGGCTGTTCCACCCGTGGCATCGTCCCATAACGTGCCCCCACGATGTTACTATAATTAAGGACTGGGGGGTTGGACACACGAGATGAGTGTTGTCTAGTCCATGATTTACACAACTTGTGTAAATTGTGTAAATCAGGAAAAAACGGCAAGCCCCGGTGATGAGGTTTGTTCCTTGTGCTGCAGGGAGCGCTCGTCCAGCTTGCTTTTAATCAGCGCTTCCTGCTTCTCCTGTGGCCAACTGATATTCAAACGGGCCACAGCACGGGAAACAACTTCCACCAGCTCTTCATATGCGGGGACACGGGGTGGCGAGTCGTCCCCGAAATCCCCGCCCTCGATGCTGAGCACGTCCACCTCCTCAGAGGCAGACACCTCAAGCATCGAGCCCTCGGCTCGCGCAGAAGAAGCCGCGGGCTTCCGCGCGAGGCTCGAGTTCATCGGAACTGCCCGAGGAATCCTGAGAAGGTGCCTCGGCAGCCTCGGGATCCCCAGACAGATCCATTTGCGAGCCCCATGAAGAGCGTTGCCGCGCCGCCTCAGCGGACGCGGGTCCCGCACCACGGGGCTCACGAGGCTGGCCATCCTCATTAAATAAGGCCAGCCGTGAACGCAGCACGCGGAGCGACAATCTCTCACAATGCTCGCAAGCAGCTCCGTTTAGTTCGAGAGCTGCCTGCGCGTGCTGCATTCCCAAACAATCTTGTGCTTAGTGACAGACAACAGTAAATATGACAAACAGTACAGATAGCGCTTGCTGAAGAACAGTAGCTGACATCTCATGTTGCCGGCGTGCCTTTATAGCTTCCGCCGATGTGTCGGTACACATTACGTCATTACGCAAACCAATCGGAGATCGGCTTAGTTTCATTCATCCTTCAGAGGCGCTACGCTTAGGGGCGTTCACCCAAAGTGTCATGTGACGCAGTCGAGTTCCCTCGAAAGGGAACAGCGATGTTTAATGGTGGAAATACTTTGTGAACTCCCAAATGATGTGCTGCACTTTGACGACAAAACTCTGACAAATGATTTCAGACTCCAATGAAATAAAAGGATTAGGCTTGGCCTTTTCTACCAAGCTTATAAAAACTTAACTTAACGAAAAGCACCACTTATTTTGTTTCTCCATTTTAATCTCTCGAATTTTCCGTTTTACATCACAGCAGCTGTTTGTGTATCGTTGCTTGCTTGGTAATATACCTGAGGATTAATAAAGGCCTTCTGAAGCGAAGCGATGCGTTCGTGTAAGAGAAATATCAATTTTTCAAACTTTATCGACTAAAATAACTAGCTTCTGGCAGACGGCCGTACGCAAGTCGACCTACGCCTTGACGATGTAAGCTTTCATGCCTCTCCTGGTTCAAACAGGGCTGGGCATTACGTTGTGCGTCAAGTTCAAGGGTTGCTATTTTGGCGTAAGTCGACTTTCGTACAGCCTAGTTATTTTAGTCGATAAAGTTTTAAGTATGGTTATTTTTCTTACACGTATGCATCGCTTCAGAAGGCCTTTATTAACCCACCAAGAGCCGTTTCAAGCACTTCTATCATGGATGGATATGGTTTGAAGGACTTCCAAAAAAATATACCTATTGACTCACATTTTAAGGCTTGGAAGAGCCAGGCCATTTTTTAATATAACTCCGATTGTATTCGTCTGAAAGAAGAATGTCATATACACCTAGGATGGCTTATTTAGGATTCAATATGATTGAGTAAATCATGGGCTTATTTTAATTTTTGGGTGAACTATCCCTTTAAGATTTGCTTCTGTAATACACTGTACGAATTTATGAAAAATCCTAAATTTACTTAAGATAGAAAATATCTGTAATACGCCCCACAGACTTGCCCTTTAGCTTTGCAAAGTCTTGTATCTCTCGATTGCATTACTGAGAATTTATACTACCTGTGGATTTTCTGTGTATTACCTTGTGTTATTCTCTTTGCCTTGTGATTTGGATTTGGTTGCCTGGTTGGACTGTCTCACTGGATTGAACTCTCACCTGTTGTATGACTCTTGTCTGCCCTTTATTAAACTCTGCACATGGATCCAGCTGTGCTTACCAAGTCTTCCATTTTACAATTTGATATCATGTATACTACCCACTTTGCCAAACCACTTTTGCTTACACTTTTTCATGTGCTTGCTCAAATTCAAAATCTCAATTGCAATGTTCTCCGGTAATTAATTTAATTCATGACATTTTGCTTTGCACTTCAAAGACATACTGCTCTCAAAATATAGTTTTCTATATTTAATTTTCTCATTTAGTTTACTTACTTAGTTTTGTAATACTTTGTAACTCAAAGTAATACTTTTTTGTGAGTTTGCAGACACAAAGATTTTTGATTGATTATCTAAAGTGTGAACCCAGTATGTACATGTGGAAGTAACTATAGCATAGGTGTCAACACACATAAATGACACATTCTTGTTTTTTTTTTCAGAGACACCTTCCGGGTCAGAAGAAAGTAGAAAGAGTAAGTGAGAAGACTGGATTGGAAGGGACACCCCTTAAATCATATCTTAAGTTATGTCAAGCAGATTTTATTGTCATTTCTCTCCTGCATTACGAGGATGAAAAAAAAGCATGATTATGCAAATGAGCCCCGCCTCCACTCACTCATACAGGCTAGTTTACAAGTTGATGTATCAGAATGGTAATGTTTTTATGTATCAATCTCTACAACGTCGGACACATAACGGTAATTATTTTAATTAGCCTTTTGCTTCACAACGCTAGCAAACAGGTAATAATGTTGCTAATGTACAAAACGTTCTCATTCGCCATCTCAAAGTCGGACAGCTGTCTTCTCAAAATCAGCATCCTTACAAGTGCTTTGAACAAATTAGAACACCATTGTAGAAAGGCATAAAGTACATCATAACTTCGTAATATAGGGGAGACCGGGGGCAATTGTAACAGGGGGCGATTGTAACACACTCAATTACTCCAAACAGAAACAAGCTAGAGTGATGACACTTAATCTGTACATGCTCAGTAGGATTCTCTCTCTATCTGTGGAAAAGAAGCAAGAAATGTTCAACTTAGCAGAAGTTGTTAACGACAAACTGATTTTGAGGTATGAAAGTTATTTTTTGGATGTACAGTATTTTTCTTCTGCTGTCTAAAGTTTAGATGTCTGTGAATTTAAACTTATATTTATTTTATCCCTAGGTTATTGATTAAAAACGAACATGAACAACCTATGCTAATACAGGTTTGGCTAGCTAGCATATAAGATTTTGTCATGGCTGCAGTATCGGGGGCAATTGTAACACTGTGTTACAAGGCCCACAAGGCCCATTGTAATAAGCTTGTTTGTGTGTGTTGACATACTTTTCTGTTAAAAAATGAACATATTTCACTAAATTCTATTGTAAAACTTCATTTTAAAAGGGTGTATTATTATTAAAATAATACTGTTTGTTCCAGTATTAACAAATCATCAATTAACATACATTTTTTATATAAAATAATGTGTGTTTTATATGTGCTTGACAAAGTGTGAATATTATACGCTATATGTCTGCAAAAGCAAAGTTAAATACAACAGCAGTAAAGTGATTACTTTGAGGTAGGCTTTTATTTGAGATAAAGTGGGTTAATAGGAGTTCCCTTTCGTCCTGGGAACTCCGACGTGTCGTCGGGGGAGTTCCCTGACGAATTGGGATCACGCTAGGGAGACCAATCGACTTCGAGTGAACTAAAACGAGCCAATAAATATTGGCATGCAAGATTTGCATTCCGCGACCCGCCTGCCAGTGCGGGTATAAAGGGCGGAAGCAAACGCATACACAATGCTTTTTGCTTCGGAGCCGACCAGTTGTGTCCTCTGAGTGGAATGAGCTTGTAGACTGTGAGTCTGCTGTTTCCTGAGAGTCTCTCTGTGCTGGTGTGACGGCGCTTCAGCGGTCTTCGCGATCTCCCGTCTGCTGTCTGTCTGTTACACGCGCTGTGTTTACAAAGAGCTGTTTTAACAGCTGGTATACGGTTGAGTGCACGCAGCGGGCTTGCAGTTTCCCCGCTGTGTTGCCGCGTTGATCCCTGTGTGCTTCAGCACAACTAGAGAGTATTTTTCTCTGAAAGAGCAACACGGGTGAAGATCGCGTCCTTTTCAGGATGACGTTTCACCTGTGTGTTTCTGGATGCGGTCGTTTCCTGTCCTCATTGACGGCCACGATCACTGTTTCACATGCCTGGGCTTAAGCGTGTTGAGACTGCGTTCGTGGGTGGTTCGTGTTCTCTCATGAGAACATGACCACGTCGGCGCGTTGTTCGTCTCCCCTTTCTCGTAAAGGCTTGAGCCGTTCAGCGTGCCGTGTGCCGTCGAGCCGCCGGCTGACAGCGCGGTTGTCACGGCAACCCAGCGCGCGTCATTCGGCGCTCTAGATGCGCGGTCAAGACTCAAGTGCCTCAAACGAGGTGGAGTCCCTTTGCATATTCCCCGATCTAGTTCCTCTTCTGCACCAGAAGAGGGCTACTTTGGCTAATAGCATTGGTGATCTGATGATTACAGTGGGGGTACCCCTCACTCCTCTAGCGCATTGCAAACATGCTGAAACTGTGTTCGTGGGTGGTTTATGCTCTCTTATGAGAGCATGACCACGTCGGCGCGTTGTTTGTCTTGAAAGAGCTTTCAACGTGCCGTGTGTCATCAAGCTTGATGGCCACGTTCACTGTTTTGTGCATGCCTGGCAGCTTACGGATGGAATTACTGGTGGTTCTCATGAGGAACCAAGTGTTTCATTCGGGGCTCCAGGGGAGGATCAGATGTCGATCGCTGCATCGGAGAGAGGGCTGTTACACTCTGGATATGGTGATACTGAGTCCCACTGTAATGGTGTGTGCACTCATGCTGAATCAGGTCCAGACTTGACAGCCACACTTCCCGGGCTACTCTGGGGGCGCAGTGCAACGCGTGTCGCCTTGCCCCGCCCCCGTGCTTGCCTGGATGTGTGTGAAAAACTTTTTGCAGTATGGAGGCATATTGGTGCCAAAATCTGTGAAAAATTTTCCTCTCTCACTACCCTTGATGGTGGTTTTGCTAATAGCAGACCACCTCTTCCCTGCATGTGATGGTCAGTGTAGACCAAAAAACACGCAGTGCACAAGGGTAGTTCTGAGTCGGGGTTGAGCTGTGCTTAGTGACTACCGTGATTTTAGTCACAGCACTGGCCCTCGGTCAGACGATGTTCACACTGTGGTCCAGAAGTTTCCCAGGGCTAACCTTGTAGACGTACGAGACATCGCCAAAGTTTCTTTCTCGATGCTCCTATTTCTCAAGGTTTGCCCTGTTTCGGTGACACTGTTGGAGACTGTGCCCAGCGGCTCTCCACAGTTCAGAAGCAGGCTGAGGAAACTACGAGCTTGACTTGATGTGCTTCCGAGTCCCTCATGCTCCTCCTCAGTCTGTTTGTCGCCAAGGGTGTCAGTCCCCTGTGGAAACTGTCACAGCTAGCTCTACTGTGACGTCTAGCTTCGCAGGAAGACGGCGCCACCTGTCTCGGCAGCCCTGAGACAGGTGACCCAGCGTTGTAGGGAATTGCTCTCTCGGAGACGGTGCACGCACCTCTCCCTCCCCCCGGAGGAGGACGGGGTGGAGTATCTTTCATTCTGTTCCGCCGCTGGCTCCCCGGAGTCCAGTGGTACCCTCATTTCTAGAGCAGTTTCTTCCATCTCTGGGTCACGAGGGTGCGGACTGCAGTGAGCAACGCTCCCATGCCTTGCCACTCCTTTCCCCCTCTTCCATTTCTTAGATGTCAGTGACGCCACCACGGCCTCGTCACTCTCATCTCCCGCTGGGCAAGGTGGTGCGAAAACCTGGACTCGACGCCCTCGGGCCTCGCTCCTCGTTTCCCCTTCTTTCTTCGCCTCGGGACAGCCCGCAGCCGAACGCCTCCGAGCCTTCCCTGCCGTCTGTTCCTCTGTGGAAGCAGGTAGGTGTTGCCCCGCACACCCAGACCTCTCTCTCGGCCGCAGTAATGCCTCCGGAGTCTGGTCCCTGCCTTCCACCTCGCTGCCCCTCCGCTGGTACGCCGGTGGTCCGGGTGGGTTCGTTGGTACGATTCTCAAAGCCTGGCTAGCGCTTCTGAGGCCGTCCCGCTGGCTCACCCGTTCTATCCGGCTCGGCTATGCAATTCAGTTGCCCGCCGGCCTCCCAGGTACAGTGCCCCTGTCCTGAGGAAGGAGATCGACGTCCTGCTGGCGAAGGACGCGGTCGAGCCGGTTCCTCCAGCCGAGATGAGGTCTGGGTTTTACAGCCCTTACTTCATTGTACTCAAGAAGGGTGGGGGGTTACGGCCAATCCTGGACCTGCGAGTTTTGAATCGGGCCATGCACAAGCTCCCGTTCAAAATGCTCACGCAGATACGCATCTTCGAGTGCACCCGTCCCCAGGATTGGTTTGCAGCGATCGACCTGAAGGACGCGTACTTTCATGTCTCGATTCTCCTTCGACACCGACCTTTTCTTCGGTTCGCGTTCGAAGGTCGAGCATACCAGTACAAGGTCTTACCCTTCGGCCTGGCCCTCTCGCCCCGTGTCTTCAAGAAAGTCACAGAGGCGGCCATTGTTCCCATGAGAGAACATGGCGTTCGCATTCTCAACTATCTCGACGACTGGCTCATAATAGCTCACTCGCGAGATCTGTTGTGCGAACACAGGGACCTGGTGCTCCAGCACCTCAGCCGCTTGGGTCTTCAGGTCAACTGGGACAAGAGCAACTCTGCCCAGTGCAGAGGATCTCTTATCTCGGTATGGATGGATTCGGTCGCTCAAGTCCAGTCAGTGCTCAACTGCCTCAAGTCCTTTCAAGGCAGATAAGCGGTCCCACTGAAACAGTTTCAGAGGCTCCTGGGGCATATGGCAGCCGCAGCCGCAGTAACGCCGCTCGGCCTGCTTCATATGAGACCGCTTCAGCGCTGGCTTCACGATCGAGTCCCGAGATGGGCGTGGCAGAGCGACACGTTCTGGGTCAACATTACCCCGCACTGTCGCCAAACCTTCAGTCCTTGGTCAGACCCTGCGTTTCTACGGGCCGGAGTGCCCTTAGTCCAGGTCTCCAGGCATGCTGTGGTTTTCACAGATGCCTCTGCCAACGGATGGGGGGCCACGTACAACGGGCATGCAGTTTCAGGTCTCTGGACGGGGCCTCAACTGCATTGGCACATCAACTGCCTAGAGTTGCAAGCAGTACGCTTAGCCTTGTCTCGCCTCAAGGGGCTGCTTTTGCACAAGCACGTACTGGTCCGTACGGACAGCACTGCGACCGTTGTGTACATCATCCGTCAGGGTGGTCTACGCTCCCGTCGTATGTCGCGACTCGCCCGCCATCTCCTCCTGTGGAGTCAGGAGCATCTGAGGTCGCTTCGAGCCATTCACATCCCTGGTGTGCCCAACCGTACAGCCGACGAGCTTCACGGCAGCCACCTCTTCCGGGAGAATGGCGACTCCACCCCCAGACGGTTCAGCTGATATGAGAAGTCTTCGGAGCCGCTCAGGTAGACCTGTTTGCCTCTCCGGACACGACTCATTGCCGGTTGTTTTACTCCCTGACCGAGGGTTCTCTCGGCACGGATGCACTGGCGCACAGCTGGCCCCTGGGTCTTCGCAAATATGCGTTTCCCCCAGTGAGCCTTCTTGCACAGATCTTGTGCATAGTCAGGGAGGACGAGGAGCAGGTCCTGCTCGTTGCGCCGTATTGGCCCAACCGGACTTGGTTCGCGGAACTCATACTCCTCGTGACAGTCCCTCCTTGGCCGATTCCTCTGAGGAAGGACCTCCTTTCCCAGAGACGGGGCACCTTGTGGCACCCGCGTCCAGACCTCTGGAGACTCCATGTGTGGTCCCTGGACGGGACGCGGAGGTTCTAGGTGGCCTACCGCAGGGTGTGGTAGACACCATCACTTCCGCCAGAGCCCCCTCTACGAGGCGCCTCTATGCGTTGAAGTGGAACCTGTTCATCGAGTGGTGTTCTTCCCACCGGGAAGACCCCCGAACTTGCCCGATCAGAGTCGTGCTTTCCTTCCTGCAAGATGGGTTGGAGCGAAGGCTGTCTCCCTCCACCCTCAAAGTGTATGTTGCCGCAATAGCCGCTCATCACGATGCAGTAGAAGGTAAGTCATTGGGAAAGCACGACCTGATCATCAGATTCCTTAAGGGTGCCAGGAGGCTGAATCCACCTCGTAGTGTGCACCCCTTACCCTCTTGGGACTTGTCTCTAGTGCTTAGTGCACTCCAGAGGCCCCCGTTCGAGCCCTTGCCTTCAGTCGAGTTAAATATCTTGTCTATGAAGACAGCTCTCCTGTTGGCTTTGGCTTCTTTTAAGAGGGTAGGGGATCTGCAGGCATTTTCGGTCGACGAATCGTGCCTAGAGTTCGGACCGGGCCTTTCTCATGCTGTGTTGAGACCCCGGCTCGGATACGTGCCCAGGGTTCCTACCACCCCGTTTGTGGATCAGGTAGTGAACCTGCAAGCGCTGCCCCTGGAGGAGGCAGACCCAGCCCTAGCTTTTCTCTGTCCCGTCCGCGCCCTGCGCTGTTACGTGGACAGAACGCAAAGCTTCAGGACCTCAGATCAGCTCTTTGTTTGTTACGGAGGCCAGCAGAAGGGGAAGGCTGTCTCCAAGCAGAGATTGTCCCACTGGCTAGTGGATGCTATCGCCCGGGCTTATAAGTCCCAGGGCGTGCCTTGCCCACCTAGGTTGACGGCACACTCTACTAGGAGTGTTGCCTCTTCCTGGGCTTTGGCGCAAGGCGCCTCGCTGACAGACATCTGTAGAGCTGCGGGCTGGGCGACACCTAACACGTTCGCTAGGTTTTATAGCCTCCGTGTTGAACCTGTTTCCTCCCGCGTACTCGCTACGGCCAGTAGAGCGAGGAATTAGGTTATGTCGGCTTGCTACGCCATTCTCGCCCCATGGGCCGGATACGTGCGTCTTTTACTCCGTTGGTTCCCCAACATTCGGCTAACCTTGTGAGTTCCTCCATCACCCCTTCAGCATCAGGCGAGGCGGATCGCCGGTGCCAGGTCTATTACCTCTCGTAGGAGTTGTTATTAGACTGGGTGGCCTTAAAAGTGGTCCCTTCGGCGACCCATTTTTTCCACGTTCCAGCTACCCTCCGGGTTAGCTCCGTGTCTTCCTCTCGACAGATCCCTCTGTCGTCCTTGCTGAGTACGCTCCCACCCCTCGGGCTGGGACTACCTCAAGGACTTCCATATGTTTCACTACCCCACGGGTTAGTACATACGTGTATTCCAGTGCCTCCCTTCGGGCGGGCAGGGGCTCCGTAGCGTTCCCTCCTACGGGTTGGGCACGCTTTCCCAGTGTTATCCAAATCCACTGAGTGGGTCTTGCGGAACAGCAGTGTGATTTTCCCTAGCTAGCTCCCGCATCTTGTTCAAGAAACTGCTGCAGGGTAGCTTAGCTGGGCGCTGGAAGGGGTCAGCACCTTGGCGTGTTTGTAGGGATCCCAATTCGTCAGGGAACTCCCCCGACGACACGTCGGAGTTCCCAGGACGAAAGGGAACGTCTCGGTTACATATGTAACCCTCGTTCCCTGAGTACAGGGAACGGAGACGTGTCGTCCCTTCGCCATGTTGCTGTACCTTCGCGGAGGGCTGGACACTGTTCGGCTCCTCAGCAAAAAAGCATTGTGTATGCGTTTGCTTCCGCCCTTTATACCCGCACTGGCAGGCGGGTCGCGGAATGCAAATCTTGCATGCCAATATTTATTGGCTCGTTTTAGTTCACTCGAAGTCGATTGGTCTCCCTAGCGTGATCCCAATTCGTCAGGGAACTCCCCCGACGACACGTCTCCGTTCCCTGTACTCAGGGAACGAGGGTTACATATGTAACCGAGACGTTATTTCTCAGTGTTACAATTGCCCCCACACACTGTTACAATTGCCCCCTTGGCGGGGGCAATTGTAACACTCTGACTTCTTGCATTTAATTAAATATTTTAGTCTTGTTCTTATAAGTGAAAATATATAAATTGTATTATTAATTAGTGCACATATATATGTTTCTTGTATCAAAAGATGACTAGTCTATCTCAAGTAGTTTGTGAGTTATTAAGGAAAATGCAAAATATGTTACAATTGCCCCCGGTCTCCCCTACACATAATTCATCCACTATACAGTAGCTAAAAGTATCATATTTTTCATATCAACAGAAAAATAAAGGCTACCGGGATAATTGGCTTCTCTTGAGCCTTCCCTGCTTTGCAGCATAGTAATGATGATATGCTAAAGCCCGCTCACAGATTGACATGTTTGGTTACAAGGTAGTTTCTGACCTAAGAAACACTGGCAATTTCAAACCACATTTTTGAGACTGTCTTTGGTTCACTGAAGTTTTAAGGAGAAAATACCCAGCAATGGTGTTGACTTCTGAATTTGCACATGATTTGACTTAAAGCATATTAAAAACACCACATAGGCATATAAACAACATTAAAAACTTGATTTTCACCACAGGATTTTGTTAACATATACTGTAGGCTTTGCTCCAAACCAATGCCTTGTCCCTTCCTGCCTTCTAAGAAAACCATTTAAAGGGTAACTAAACCAACTTTTTTAGTTAATTATCTTTAAGACTCTGGCTTTATTCATGCTGTTCATTGATTTGAGATTTTGACATTTGGGTATAAAGTGTTTTATTCTACAATATATGGTGTAAAAACATCTGAGCGCTGTCCTCTTCAGGTTGAACGGTGGCTACTGCAGTTGAAATTTCCTATTGGAAGTTGTTTCCCCACGTGACGTAAGTAGGCAGCTCACCACGCCCTTGGCATAGGCTCAGCCCCTGGTAACATAAAAACATCGTGTTCCGTCAAAGCCACTGTAGTGAGTCAGGAGTTGGAATTGCGAGTATTGAAAATGATCAGGATAGCGTATATTAGCATCTAGTTAGCATAGCATTTATATAGTTATTTAGATTACTTCGTGTAGTCAATGTAGTTAATTAGCATAGTTGTTAGTGTAGTATTGTTAGAAGCATAGTTAGTTAGTAGCATATGTGATGCGATCTGGGAAAACCCACCACATGGTGAAATTTGACATATTACAGGTTTTGCGATCATTTTAAAGCTTGGTTCAAGCCCTTTCTAAATCTGTTTTTATTTATTTTATAGTTTGTCTGTAACAAAAGTTATGGTTATCTGAAGTCGGCTGATCGCTGTGATTTTCAGAAATGGAATTTTGAGAAAAACAGGTTTAATTAACTGTCACGTCCTGCTAGCGGGACGACGGGCGCTCTTTTTTTTATTGCCTTTTTTTCATATCACATATTTTAGTAATCATCATAGATTAGGTATCATTCGAAAGCTTACAAACTCAAAATTCATCCTGTGAAAACCGTTTTGAAATTGGACGATTGAGAGGCGAGCAAGGTCTTTTAAACGAGCAGCTTCAGACTCTGTTGTTCTCTTGTGCTCCGCATCACATAACGCTGGATAAAAATAAATAAATAAAAACTTGCGTGCTGTCATAGTTTACACAGGACTGGCGGGACCTTTATTCTGTTATGTGGTTTATTTTGATAGGCGAAACTGTCTTTGTAGTGTTAAGAGAAGGAGAACTAAATAGCCGTTGTTGTTGTTTTTTTTGCACCTCCGCTCAGCGCGTGTTCTTAAAGAGAAAGACACGTCTTTTTAGCTTGCCACTATAAATCGCTATTTTTCTGCACTAATCTAGTGAATTTTCACTAGATATATTCAGAGATGATAAACAAGATGTTATAGAATAATAATTTATTGAAAACCCAAATTTGACAATAAACTGACATTCAATCTATTTTTAGACTTTACTGAAAATGTACAAGTGCGACATCCGACGGGTTTCCCAGATCGCATCACATATTATTGCATCAGTTAGGATAGCTTCAAGTTAAACGCTATTCAGTTAATTATATTTAGTAGACTGAATTGGTCCCTGGAGAAATTTACTTTGTTTCTCTCGATTCGAACCTGGGCAAATAGAATGTCAGTCACTGAGCCGTTCACAATTAACGAAGCTTATTGGCGATTTAAAACATGATCTCTCACACACATGTCCAGCGTTGTCCCGCGATATATCACATCTACGTCCTGTAACAGAACAATAATCAGCTGGTCACCAGACGGGTGGTTTAATTTACCACACACACACACTGAAGCATACATGACACTCAGTGTTTTTAGCCTCTGTCACATCACTATGAGGACATGAATGCATGAACTTCACATCCAGAGCCACTCTGAGAGTCACTTCATCAGAATTTTACTATTTAATTTGAGAAAAATTATTGTCATGATATAAACACACAAAAACTCAAAGGTCTTCATAGCAACCCATCAAAATAAAAGTTTGGTTTTAACTTGCAATTGTGATAGAAATGTATTACTGATGTACAGTAGAACTTAGCTACGTCTAAATGTAATAACAATAAATAAGTTAATTATATAAGTTAGTATTAAAAAGTTTGTTTAATTGCATATGATTAAAAGATCAATTAAATTAATGTTTTATGCCTTCATTCATAGGGCCCTAAACTTATTTTTTTGTCAAACTTTTAATACATTGTTGTGAAATTGTATTGTATTGTAAGTTTCATGATTTCAATTGATTAAACATGCTTTTTGATTACTAACATTTAAATTGAGTTTAAAAAAAAAGAAACAGAAAAAGAAAAATGTAATCCAGAAAAATTCAAATGGAAAAAAACGAAATTTTGGGGGAAATTCAAATTAATTTCATAGGGCCATAGCCTACATACCAGTGCATGCGTGCCGCATTTTGCCGCATGGCTTGCTTTGCAGGCTTAATGCTAGTGGACTATCCTATTTGTGAGCCAAAGCCTATTTCACTTAAACGTTTTCTCATGTCCGTGATGCTTACTTGATAACATATATCGCTGCTACTTATATGCTTTGTAATTTACTCCTGCATCAAATGCATGATTGTAAAACATGACACTTGGTTTTATACAGTTCCATTTTAGTGCTATAAAAACACTCCATTCTGCTATTAAACACCTCTGGTGGCCACCGCATTCAAAGATCAACAGAAATGTGTGACTGGCCACACTGCTCACCACTGCAAAATCACACCAAAAATAGAAACATTTGACGTTCTACACAAATATCTGCATTGTAGCAATAAATAAATAAAAAAGTTTGCCAGATCTTTTTCGCCAATATGATAATTATTACAGTATTAATTGAGAAATGCTCTTGCTTTCGTTTGAGGATGGGTAATGGGCTCTATGCACGGCGGTATTTCCGGTGAAGGTCTAAGGATGCTCGATAACTTCCGCCGATCGTAGAGTCCAATGCAATACCAAGAATTTATATCGAATTTTATACTCCATGGTTATACTAAAGAAACGTTAGTCACAAAAAAAGACAAAACAGACACCCCTCGTTGTGTTTATGCTTCTTTTTAAAATTATATTAAATAAACATAACTATATATAAAATTACATCTAAACATATGAAAGTTTCGTTTCAAAGACGGGAGGACAGTACATTTTGAAGACTCTGCCATAATCCTGTTTTCCTCAGTTTTCCTCTGCTTTAATCTCCCCAACCGGAAACGGAAGAGCATCCTTGCGTCAAATGGGGAACTTATGCGTGCATATAGCCCATTGGAAAGCGATTAATAATAGTTCATCACGAGACAGCTGTGAATGATCTACTTTGGTCTATTAATATGCTGATGATCAAAGTATCCAACATTAGCATTAATCTGTCACAGTGTGGTGTAAGAAAGGCGAACAGGCAGAGAGCTCCAATAAAGACTTTTACTAAGGTAGCTAACAGAGGTACAGGGATGACGGGCAGAAGGTACACTCACACTTGATACAAGGAAACATTAACGTAACATAGACGGACAAGGAATGAGGGAGAACACCGGGTATAGATGGACAAATAAGGGAACATAATGAAGACACAGGTGAGTGACATGAGGATGACAAGACACAGGTGCTATAACTCAGGAATGACGAGGAGTGAGAAAACTGGGAAACAGGACCGAATCAAAATACACTGAGAGAGGGGAGACACAGGAAACCAGATACAGGAAACATAACCCTGGCAAAATCACAGTTGATCCTGTAGGTGTGGGAGAGTATATGCCCAAAATCTATTTCTGCAAGATATGAGATAGTATATAAGCCCAAAATCTAATATTGATGGAAAAACAGGTGCTCACATACTTCCGTATTGTAAATAAGATAAGTAACCAAACAGTTGATGGGCCCCATTCACTTCCACAGTTTATTTTTTGAGGGAACTCGAACTACGTTGAATATATATACATATATATATTAGGGGTGGAACGGTACACATAAGTCACGGTTCGGTTCATACCTCGGTTCAGACGTCACGGTTCGGTACGATTTCGGTACAATGGAGTGAAAAGCAAAACAAAAATGCAGAAGGCATTTTTATAAATGTCTTAAGCCTTGTATTTTTTTAAATAAGTTTTATTAATAAAGGCATAGAACCAGTTTATTTGTAGTGCACTGACAGGAGTTTTATATAATTAGTTTATTAATTAAATTATTAAAAAGATGAAAAGACCTTGAGATATGTTTGGTAATTGTACCTGAATGAATTTAAAATTAATTTGCTCTTTCAGATCAATATATTTGTTTTCCTTCATTTTAGTTAACCCTAACTTTATTCTAATCTGAATTATAAATAATTTATTTCCGTATAAAATAATACTACCTTTAAAAACTTTTGTTAACATTTGTAGGTTACAGTTTGACAAGAGTTTAGAGTGTAACAAAAGCACAATGTTGTGTTTTATTGCAAGTGTACACAAAAATATAAGTAAACATTAAACACTTTGCAGTTTTAATGATGTCCTGTATGAAAAAATGACGGAGTATGTTTCCACTGTTTGATCGCGCACGAGAGATCTCTCTCGCACGCGCGCAAACACACACACACACACACACACACACACTGTTCATCGCGCCTCTCTCTCGCACACGCGCACGCAGACACACACAGTGGGCGCCTCTCTCTCTCTCTCTCTTTCTCTCTCTCTCTCTCTCTCTCCTCTCTCTCTCTCTCTCTCTCTCTCTCTCTCTCTCTCTCTCTCTCTGCGCCGTTTTTGTACCGTGTATTCTACGTGCAAATTCGTGCACCGAACCGTGACGCCCGTACCGTTTCGGTTCGATACGAATACATGTACCGTTCCACCCCTAATATATATATATATATATATATCGATTTCGTCTTCATAGACGGCGCTCTTAGCTGAAGCCTCAACAGAAGCAGACTTCAGACCTCAGGGTCATCCTGCAGGCAAAAAAGGCTTCGGGGATGGATCCTAGCAAACGTAGAATCTCTTTGGGCTGCCCTACCCGTGGCAGACCAATCGAGGTCGTCTTCTCCGTGGAGCCCACAGGAAAATGTCATGTCGATGCATGGAAAAATCGAATGAATATTTCGCGTTGGGCCTTGCGCACCATTCATAAAGTGTACAGACTGGAGTTTGGTTTACGCCAACTGAAATTTAACGGGGTGATTTGAATTGCAGTCAACCCAGAGCAGGGGGTATCCGAACAGGAAGTAAACTCCCTGCTGGTAAAGGAGGCCATAGAACGTGTTCCTCCACCAGATAGGGAGTCCGGGTTTTACAGCCGCTACTTCATAGTTCCGAAGAAGGATTGTGATCGAAAGATCTTCGCAACTTGAATCGGTAGCTGAGGAGGTTCAGGTTCAAGATTTTTCAGGCTCACTATTTCCATCATCGTGAATCAAATTCAATCCGAGAATTGGTTTGTCACAATAGATCTGAAGGACGCATACTTCCACATATCCATCCTTCCAACTCACAGGAAGTTCCTGAGTTTAACTTTCGGGGGCAAAGCGCTCAAATATCGGTTTCTTCCGTTCGTAAATTATATCGACAACAGGCTTACTATGGCCCAGTGACAAGAGCTGGCTGTTCGGCATCAATATGTCATCCTTGCCCACATCCAGAGCCTGGGGTTGAGTCTCAACACGAAAAAGAGCGTGTTCGCACCAGCTCAGAGAACCACGTTCCTGTGAGTAATGTGGTACTCGGTCAAGATGCAGGCACAATTGTCTCCTGCATGGGTCGAATCCATCCTGGCCATGGTGACCAGGATAAAGCTAGGCCAAGCCATCACTGTGAAACATTTCCAGAGAGTGTTACGGCTCATGGCAGCAGCGTCCAACATCATTCCATTCAGCCTGCTGCACATGAGGGCCCTGCAGTGGGGGTTGAAAACCAAGGGGTTTTCCCCTAGGGGGAGCACGCTCCGCATGATCAGGGTTATGCGCAAATGTCTTCATTCCTTATCTATGTGGAAAAAAGCTTGGTTTCTGTCCCAAGGTCCCGTGATGGGAGCGTCATGTCACCGAAAAGATGTTTCTACAGATGCCTCCCTCACAGGCTGGTGTGCGATCATGGACGGCCGCTTTACGCGAGATCTATGGCATGACCATCATTCCTCCTGGCACATAAATTGCCTGGAAATGTTGGGGGTGTTCCGAGCTCTGAGTAGTTTTCTGCCAGACCTCAACGGTCAGCACGTCCTTGTAAGGTCAGAAAACAATGTCAGTGGTGGCCTATATAAATCATCAGGGGGGTCTGAGAGCCCGCCCTCTGTGCAGACTGGCTTGAAGGATGAGACCTGATGCTCGTACCACATGGGACCTGGCAGTGGTTCTCGAAGGGCTGGTCGAGGCCCCCTTCAAACCTCTGGAGTTGTCTGAGGCCAAGAACCTTTCCCTAAAGTTAGCTTTATTGCTAGCCATTACTTATCTGAGGAGAGAAGGAGATCTTCAGGTGCTCTTGATATCTCAAACTCCAGGCAACATTAAGGCTATCTTGCACCCCAGGCCGGGCTATGTGCCTAAAGTGCCATCTTATGTGGCACGGCCTATTGTTCTGCAGGCTTTTCATCCTCCACCTCATGTGACGTCGGATGAAGAGAGACTTAATTTGCTCTGCCCTGTTAGAGCTTTCAAAATTTATATTCAAAGGTCCTCTTCATGGCAGAAGTCAGACCAGTTGCTGGTGTGTTTCGGGTCGCCCAAGAAGGGGCTTCCCACATCCAAACAGACCATCAGCAACAGGATCGTTCAGGCTATTACTATGGCCTATCAGGTTCGCAGTTTGCCTTCACCTTTGGCTTTGAGGGCTCATTCAACCAGAGGCATGGCATCCTCTAGAGCCATCCTTTCAGGGGCCCGATCCAAGAAGTCCGCGATGCCGCTGGATGGGCCACCCCTCACACTTTTATTAGATTTTACAATCTGGACATCTCTAGTGCTCTCGTCCTAAGTGTGTCTGTGCGCAGCTTCACACTGGGACAGGCAGGGCTCGTTGTGGCATAGTGGGTACTCATTCCCCAAAGTGTCGTAGTCGACGCAGTTTGAGTTCCCTCGAAAGGGAACGTCTTGGGTTACTGTAACGCCTGTTCAATGAGAAGGGAACAAGACACTGTGTCCCTTCGCCACGCCTTCCCCTGCCTGGGTGCGACTTGCTTCATCACAGAAGCTGACGCTGTTGTGTGCCGGCGTCCCTTTGTAGCTTCAGTGTATGTTGTCACACGTTACGTATATGACGCAACACCAATCACGATTGGCTTAGCTTCATCCATGCTTCAGAGACACTATGCTGGGGGGCGTTCCCCAAAGTGATTTGGTCGACGCAGTTTCTCATTCCCTTCTCAGGGAACAGGGATTACAGTATTAACCTGAGACAGGGTTTTTTTTTTGTTTTTTTTTTTTGCAATACTATATAGAAGTCAAAGTTTTTTAACTGTTTGGTTACCAATATTCTTTAAAATTTCTTCTTTTGTGTTCAGCAGAAGAAAGAAATGCATCCAGGTTTGGTTTGGGGTGATTAAATGATGACGTAATTACACTTCATCCCTTTAACTTGTGGGAACGTGACAGCATGTTGGTCAAATAGTTGTATCTTGGCCAAATATTGTCCTATCCTAACAAACCATACATCAATAGAAAGCTTATTTGTTCAGCTTATTCGTGATAAATCTCAATTTAAAAAAAAATGACCCATGTGACTGGTTTCAGGGTCAGGGTCACAAATACACATGCTACTTGTGACTGGTTTTGTGATCCAGGGTCACATATGCTTCCATACGTTAGAGCATATAAAAGGAAATTACACTTTTTAGTGCTTTCATCATTATATTCATCTATATCC
>CM070828.1:14336639-14418976 GCA_036326025.1 Chrosomus eos | reverse complement strand
TGTGTTACAATCGCCCCCTGTTACAATTGCCCCCGGTCTCCCCTATATTACGAAGTTATGATGTACTTTATGCCTTTCTACAATGGTGTTCTAATTTGTTCAAAGCACTTGTAAGGATGCTGATTTTCAGAAGACAGCTGTCCGACTTTGAGATGGCGAATGAGAACGTTTTGTACATTAGCAACATTATTACCTGTTTGCTAGCGTTGTGAAGCAAAAGGCTAATTAAAATAATTACCGTTATGTGTCCGACGTTGTAGAGATTGATACATAAAAACATTACCATTCTGATACATCAACTTGTAAACTAGCCTGTATGAGTGAGTGGAGGCGGGGCTCATTTGCATAATCATGCTTTTTTTTCATCCTCGTAATGCAGGAGAGAAATGACAATAAAATCTGCTTGACATAACTTAAGATATGATTTAAGGGGTGTCCCTTCCAATCCAGTCTTCTCACTTACTCTTTCTACTTTCTTCTGACCCGGAAGGTGTCTCTGAAAAAGAAAACAAGAATGTGTCATTTATGTGTGTTGACACCTATGCTATAGTTACTTCCACATGTACATACTGGGTTCACACTTTAGATAATCAATCAAAAATCTTTGTGTCTGCAAACTCACAAAAAAGTATTACTTTGGACCTTTAGTATACTTAATTCAAAACTAAGTAAGTAAACTAAATAAGAAAATTAAATATAGAAAACTATATTTTGAGAGCAGTATGTCTTTGAAGTGCAAAGCAAAATGTCATGAATTAAATTAATTACCGGAGAACATTGCAATTGAGATTTTGAATTTGAGCAAGCACATGAAAAAGTGTAAGCAAAAGTGGTTTGGCAAAGTGGGTAGTATACATGATATCAAATTGTAAAATGGAAGACTTGGTAAGCACAGCTGGATCCATGTGCAGAGTTTAATAAAGGGCAGACAAGAGTCATACAACAGGTGAGAGTTCAATCCAGTGAGACAGTCCAACCAGGCAACCAACTCCAAATCACAAGGCAAAGAGAATAACACAAGGTAATACACAGAAAATCCACAGGTAGTATAAATTCTCAGTAATGCAATCGAGAGATACAAGACTTTGCAAAGCTAAAGGGCAAGTCTGTGGGGCGTATTACAGATATTTTCTATCCTAAGTAAATATAGGATTTTTCATAAATTCGTACAGTGTATTACAGAAGCAAATCTTAAAGGGATAGTTCACCCAAAAATTAAAATAAGCCCATGATTTACTCAATCATATTGAATCCTAAATAAGCCATCCTAGGTGTATATGACATTCTTCTTTCAGACGAATACAATCGGAGTTATATTAAAAAATGGCCTGGCTCTTCCAAGCCTTAAAATGTGAGTCAATAGGTATATTTTTTTGGAAGTCCTTCAAACCATATCCATCCATGATAGAAGTGCTTGAAACGGCTCTTGGTGGGTTAATAAAGGCCTTCTGAAGCGATGCATACGTGTAAGAAAAATAACCATACTTAAAACTTTATCGACTAAAATAACTAGGCTGTACGAAAGTCGACTTACGCCAAAATAGTAACCCTTGAACTTGACGCACAACGTAATGCCCAGCCCTGTTTGAACCAGGAGAGGCATGAAAGCTTACATCGTCAAGGCGTAGGTCGACTTGCGTACGGCCGTCTGCCAGAAGCTAGTTATTTTAGTCGATAAAGTTTGAAAAATTGATATTTCTCTTACACGAACGCATCGCTTCGCTTCAGAAGGCCTTTATTAATCCTCAGGTATATTACCAAGCAACCAACGATACACAAACAGCTGCTGTGATGTAAAACGGAAAATTCGAGAGATTAAAATGGAGAAACAAAATAAGTGGTGCTTTTCGTTAAGTTAAGTTTTTATAAGCTTGGTAGAAAAGGCCAAGCCTAATCCTTTTATTTCATTGGAGTCTGAAATCATTTGTCAGAGTTTTGTCGTCAAAGTGCAGCACATCATTTGGGAGTTCACAAAGAATTTCCACCATTAAACATCGCTGTTCCCTTTCGAGGGAACTCGACTGCGTCACATGACACTTTGGGTGAACGCCCCTAAGCGTAGTGCCTCTGAAGGATGAATGAAACTAAGCCGATCTCCGATTGGTTTGCGTAATGACGTAATGTGTGCCGACACATCGGCGGAAGCTATAAAGGCACGCCGGCAACATGAGATGTCAGCTACTGTTCTTCAGCAAGCGCTATCTGTACTGTTTGTCATATTTACTGTTGTCTGTCACTAAGCACAAGATATATTATGGCGAGTGTGAGTTTCAGGAGATGTGTGCACCCTTGCTCTCGCTATATTACGGGCGGGGACACACATCAACTGTGTACACATCCGAACTAAACGGAGCTGCTTGCGAGCATTGTGAGAGATTGTCGCTCCGCGTGCTGCGTTCCCGGCTGGCCTTATTTAATGAGGATGGCCAGCCTCGCGAGCCCTGTGGTGCGGGACCCGCGTCCGCTGAGGCGGCGCGGCAACGCTCTTCATGGGGCTCGCAAATGGATCTGTCTGGGGATCCCGAGGCTGCCGAGGCACCTTCTCAGGATTCCTCGGGCAGTTCCGATGAACTCGAGCCTCGCGCGGAAGCCCGCCCCGCGGCTTCTTCTGCGCGAGCCGAGGGCTCGATGCTTGAGGTGTCTGCCTCTGAGGAGGTGGACGTGCTCAGCATCGAGGGCGGGGATTTCGGGGACGACTCGCCACCCCGTGTCCCCGCATATGAAGAGCTGGTGGAAGTTGTTTCCCGTGCTGTGGCCCGTTTGAATATCAGTTGGCCACAGGAGAAGCAGGAAGCGCTGATTAAAAGCAAGCTGGACGAGCGCTCCCTGCAGCACAGGGAACAACCTCATCACCGGGGCTTGCCGTTTTTTTCCTGATTTACACAATGAGTTGTGTAAATCATGGACTAGACCACACTCATCTCGTGTGTCCAACCCCCCAGTCCTTAATTATAGTAACATCGTGGGGGCACGAGAAAACGGTTATGGGACGATGCCACGGGTGGAACAGCCTTTAGCAAATTATTTATCCCCCGAATCGGCATCTTCCCTTAAAGCCCCGGTGCTGCCCACTAAACCGTGCAGGGATACATCATCATTGGTGGGCAGGGCTTATATGGCAGCGGGTCGGGCTGGTGCGAGCCTTCACACCATGGCACTGCTTCAAGCGTACCAGGCCGACCTTCTTAAAGACATAGATGAGGGCGAGGGTCCAACTCCAGATGATATTGCGGAATTGAGGAAGGCCGCTGACTTGTCTCTCCGATTCACTAAGGAGACGGCCCGTGCTATCGGCCGCTCCATGGCGGCTATGGTGGTCTCGGAGAGACATTTATGGTTAAATCTTTCGGGCATCAGGGAGAAGGACAGGGCTTTCCTCCTTGATGCCTTCTGGCCTGTTCGGCGACCTGAGGGCCGTCCTGCAGGCTAAAAAAGCTTCGTCAAAGAGATCCTAGCTGGTCTAGGATTTCTGCGGGCGGCCCCACCTGTGGTGGAACGACCGAGGTCGTCTCCTTCAGGGATAAAGCTAGGCCAAGCCATCACTGTCAAACATTTTCAGAGACTGTTAGGGCTCATGTCAGCAGCGTCCAACATTATTACATTCGGCCTCCTGCACATGAGGGCCCTTCAGTGGTGGTTGAAAACCAAGGGGTTCTCCCCGAGGGGGAACCCGTTCCACAAGATCAGGATTACGCGCAGATGCCTTCGTTCCCTATCTATGTGGAAAAAAGCTTGGTTTCTGTCCCAAGGTCCAGTGTTGGGAGCATCATGTCGCCGGAAAACCGTTTCGACAGACACCTCCCTCACGGGCTGGGGCGCGGTCATGGACGGCCGCTTTACGACAGGCCTATGGCAGGACCATCATTCCTCCTGGCACATAAACTGCCTGGAGATGTTGGCGGTGTTCCGGGCTCTGAGGAGCTTCCTGCCAGACCTCAAGGGCCATCACGTCCTGGTGAGGTCAGACAATATGTCGGTAGTGGCCTATATAAACCATCAGGGGGGCCTGAGGTCTCGCCCTCTATGCAGAATGGCGCATCAGATCCTCCTGTGGTCCCAGGGGAAACTGTTGTCTCTAAGAGCAACATAGTTCCCGGGGAGTCAAAATCAGTCAGAGGTTCGGAAGTGGATCTGTTTGCGTCTCGAGAGACGACCCACTGTCCATTGTGGTTCTCGCTCACTCATCCAGCCCCGCTGGGGTTGGATGCCATGGTGCAGACGTGGCCGAGGCTGCGTCTGTATGCATTTCCCCCGATCGCTCTGCTCCCGGGAGTTCTAGAGAGGGTCGGTCGCGACGGGATCAGTCTACTGCTGGTAGCCCCGTTGTGGCCGGCCCGAGTATGGTTCTCAGACATTATATTGCTCCTAGACGGCCCTCCGTGGGAGATTCCCCTCCCTGCTGACACAGGCAGAGGGCTCAATATTTCACCCTCGGCCCGAGTTATGGAAACTGTGGGTCTGGCCCCTGAGGGGGCACAGTACCTAGAGGCCGGCCTATCAGCTGGAGTAGTGGAGACCATACTCAGCTCTAGAGCTCCCTCCACGAGGAAATTGTACGGCTTAAAGTGGAATGTCTTCACCATTTGGTGTAGAGAGCGTGAGGTGGACCCAGTTAACTGCCCAGTGGCTTCAGTGCTGGAGTTCCTCCAAGATCGTTTCTCCGCTGGTCTTACCCCGTCCACGCTCAAGGTGTACGTGGCTGCCATTGGGGCTTTCCACGCTCCTCTGAGTGGTGGGCCTCTGGGGAGACACCAGTTGGTCGTACGTTTCCTCTGTGGGGCTTGGAGGATGAGACCTGCGGCTCGAACCAGGGTTCCCACATGGGACCTGGCAGTGGTTCTTGAAGGGCTGGCCGAGGCCCCCTTCGAACCGCTGGAGTCGGCTGAGGCCAAGAACCTGTCGCTGAAGGTCGCTTTTCTGTTGGCCATTACTTCTCTGAGGAGGGTAGGAGATCTCCAGGCGCTCTCCATATCTAACGAGTGCCTGGAGTTTGCTCCAGGCAACATTAAGGTTTTCCTTCACCCTAGTCCTGGCTAAGGTGCCGTCCAGTGTGGCACGGCCTACGGTTCTGCAGGCTTTTCATCCTCCACCTCATGTGACGACGGATGAAGAGAGGCTTCACATGCTCTGCCCTGTCAGAGCACTAAGAATCTACATTCAGAGGTCCTCTTCGTGGCGGAAGTCGGACCAGTTGCTGGTGTGTTTCGGGTCACCCAAGAAAGGGCTTCCCGCGTCAAAACAGACCATCAGCAATTGGATTGTCCATGCGATTTCTGCAGCCTACCAGGTGCGCGGTATGCCTTCACCTTTGGCTGTGAGGGCTCATTCTACCAGAGGCATGGCGTCCTCTAGAGCCCTTCTCGCGGGGGCCCCCATCCATGAGATCTGCGAGGCAGCGGGATGGGCTACCCCCCACACCTTTGTTAGGTTTTATAGTTTGGACATTCCGTCTACACCCGGCTCTCTTGTGCTCTCGTCCTAAGTGTGCCTGTGAGCAGCTTCACACTAGGGCAGACAGGGCGCGTTGTGGCGTAGTGGGTACTCGTTCCCCCAAAGTGTCATGTGACGCAGTCGAGTTCCCTCGAAAGGGAACGTCCTCGGGTTACGACTGTAACCCTTGTTCCCTGAGAGGGGAACGAGAACTGCATCCCTTGGCCACGCCTTCCCCTGCCTGGGGGCGCTTGCTTCATCACAGAAGCTGACATCTCATGTTGCCGGCGTGCCTTTATAGCTTCCGCCTATGTGTCGTCACACATTACGTCATTACGCAAACCAATCAGAGATCGGCTTAGTTTCATTCATCCTTCAGAGGCGCTACGCTGAGGGGCGTTCCCCCAAAGTGTCATGTGACCTAGTACTCGTTCCCCTCTCAGGGAACAAGGGTTACAGTCGTAACCCGAGGACGTTTTTCCTCTTGTATAATTAATAAATGTGATGATATTCTCAGACAGGGCTATTATTATGTGATTTTTACAGTTGGCTTTCAAATAATTGAAGTTAGGACACCATTGGGGTTATAAGTCAAGACAGTTTTTAGGATTATTTTTTGTGGAGTTAGGATGCTTCTGTAATACCTTTTTCCTATCTGTAGTTAAGATAAGATTATGAATTTAAGAAATGTATTTTTAATAGATTTTGTCCTAAATGAGATCCTAACTGAAATTGCCATGGTTACCAAAGAGATAAGATAGGATTCTAAAGTTAGGATCTTTCTATAATGCACCCCCTAATAATATGGTCGGGGTAATTAGGTTCAGGTGAGACAGGAGTTGAGTGAGAATGTAACAGTAGCTTTATGTCATTTTTCTGGCATACCAGGTCCAGCTTAGAAAGACACTGAAAGCATATTGTGTCATGTGTTCATTTGTTAAAACATAAGTATGTTTATTTCACAAATATTACATTTAATACTACACAACTACTGTCAGGTGTGGTGGTGGTGACTTGACACGACTTGACACCAGGGAAACACACAGTGTACATACGACGAAGAAACAGCACAGAGGGTTGTTCCATAAAACAAGATTAGAGTATAAGCCAGGCTTATTTCGGTTAGTAAGGCTTATTTTTGGTAGATTCGGTTTCATAAATCAAACTTAAAAAAGTTCAAACTCAGTTACCCTGGCAACTTATGCTGGGAAACTAGCCTGGTCCAGGGCAGGCTAACTGTCAGGCTAAGCCTCAGTTGTTACACAGATCCTCAACATTGACCGACAAGAACACAATGATATTACCACTGACACTCTCTAATACCATTATTGGACTTTATTAACCTGTTAAGCTTCAACCCCACTTTTGAAAAATCCCCAGAAAAGGCATACCCAAACTGAAACAGATACAGTTCATGAACCATTTGTTCTAAAAGCACAAGTATGATCTAATTTGAAAGCTGACAACTGGCAGTTTATTGCAAATGTAGAATTAATTATTGTCATAATGAAAAAAAATAGTTATAAATAGCTTAAAAGTTTTGTCAAGTTATTAGAAATTTATTTTTATGAAATATTTTCATGAAAATAAAATTGAAGTTGGCATTGTATCAATCTAGAAATGCACTGCAGCTAAAGCCACATGTCTGACCATGTTATATTTGAAATCTGAAGATGATAAAACTCTTTATTTAATTAAATGTTTTTCAAGATCATGTCACACGACTTTATTTTGATTATACTCTAAAATGCAAACTGATGTTTATTGTCATGTTCTAAGCATCTATTCAGTCTATTTTCTCTATTGTTTATGTGGTGTCACCGATCTCTATTCAGTGTCAGTCCCCCCTGCACACATTCACACCTCTCCGGCCTAGTTATGGCTGTAAATATCAGTGTTGTGCAAGTTACTTCCAAACTGGAATACATTATATATTACATGTTACTGTTATTTAAAAGTAATTCATTACCTTACAATATTACTGTCTCAGAATCGTAATGCGTTACATTACTCCTGTATTACTTTTGAGTTACTTTCACCAAAATAACTATACAGAAGTAGAACTTAACATTCTAAAATGACTAGGCTTTAACGATATGCGATACGAAACCGAAATCGCGACACTCAGATCCACGAACCTGCAGAATCAACTCCAAGTCAAGAGTTATCCATACCGTTCAGATCCAATGCTACCACATCTTTAAATTACTATTATTTGAAGTTAACTTAACATTATAAAATATGTAGACCTACACCACAAAACAAGTTGGGGATAAATTATTTAAAATTTGGGAATTCCAGCGTTATGGACATGACATTTGCTGTCAAAACTTGAAAAATATATTCTCAGAAAATACATTAATACCAAAATATTGAAACGTCTGTTTATCCATAGGCTCCTCCCTGAAAGGAGTCCAGACATTAGAAAAATATCAGTCTACACATGCATTTTATATTTAATATTAGGGAAATAGACAGTCATGCGTGACAAAAAAAATCTTTAACTTTTAGGAGGCTATGATTTTTGTTGTTGTAATTTTGTGAATTGTGAATGCGCAAATCGGATGAAGAAGGGTTGGCTCTAAACAGAACATACAATATTCATTTTATTTTATTTTTCGTGTTCGCATTTATGAGGAAAAAACAATGTTACAGACGTGACAGTTCTCCGTTACAGACGCGAGCGCTCTGAAGCGGCACTAAAAGACTGCTTGAAAACTTTCACAAAGACCTTACACAGAAGACACAAAGCCTTTCTTTAAAGTGAATTTCGTTTTGTATTAATTGTATCTTAATTTTAATCAATGTTTGATCAACCAATTGCCTGGATTTTATAAATAAGAAGTAGGCTAAATATAGACAATTATAAATAATCACGACACGGAGGACAATTCACTCATAAATGAACCGAAACTCAGCGTATAAGGTAGCCTATTCACGGACCTGAAAAATATATCTATATTGAAATGTCTACGTGTAAAACAGAACAATTCAAAACGAAAGAAAACAGACTGCTCTCTGCTTATGAAATGAAATGTGCATTTCTCTCTGGTGCACTAGCCTACTGCGAATATCGCGAGTCAGCATCGTCAACTTCATCTTGACTTTATTAATAAACAATTAAAATGTCTCCTTGCTATATTTGACATATTCATAATCATTGCTTTTGCCGGTTCTTTGTGGCAGCTTTTAGGTGCTTTATCGGCAGCGCCGCCGACCTTACAGGAATGGGTCACCACCACATCAAAAACATGATTGCGTGATGAAAACATGAAAAATAGCACATAAGCATAGCCTGTTTAGAAAGAAAACACAGAACGAATAGCCTAATGCGCATACGTCCATCTCACGAATGGACAGTCTTCTTCATGCCATCTTCACCATTAGCCGCTTCTCCACTGGCCAGCGCGAGCACAGAGGCCGAAATCATACCTCACGGCACTCCTGTAAAAAATAAATCACTATAGGCTATATCAGACGCTGCCATATAGTTTTTATTAACAGACTTGGACACCACACGCGGCTATTGACTGACCACGAACAGGTAATTTAGCCTACTTGCATTTTTCATTTGTTAATGTCTCGCGGTCTTGCTGTGTATTTTTATTTTTTTTACAATTAAAACTAAAAGTCTGTTGTAACTTGTAACGCAAGCCTTACTGAACATGTACCGAGTAAAATATTACTGAAAATTGATTACCCATGCCGGTAACACTTTATTTGAAGGGGTGTGCATAAGACTGACATGACACTGTCATAAACATGACATAACACCTGTCATGAACATGAAGGAGTCTTTATGAATGTTTATGACTGTTGTCATTAAGTGTCATTCGGTAAATTATGACACTTTTAATGCAAAGTTGACATTGTTTAAAATGTCTTTGTTATGACAACTTGACATTAACAAAGACAAAAATGTCTTTGTTATGACAACTTGACATTAACAAAGACAAAAAATGTCTTTGTTATGACAACTTGACATTACCCAAGACAAAAATGTCTTGATTATGACAACTTGACATTAACAAAGAAAGAAATGTCTAATTATCAAACTTAAACCATTTTGCTGTGTAATAACCCTTAATGACATCTTTATAACTAGTACAATGTGTTCCACTTTACTTGAGGACAGGTAATATTCATGACACAGTTATAATGGTGTCATGACGGCCAAAGTTGTGACAGGTTGACAGGTTATGATTTCTTGGTTAATGTCAAGTTGTCATAACAAAGACATTTCTGTCTTTGTTAATGTCAAGTTGTCATAATCAAGACATTTTTGTCTTGGGTAATGTCAAGTTGTCATAACAAAGACATTTTAAACAATGTCAACTTTGCATTAAAAGTGTGATAATTTACAGAATGACACTTAATGACAACAGTCATAAACATTCATAAAGACTCCTTCATGTTCATGGCAGGTGTTATGTCATGTTTATGACAGTGTCATGTCAGTCTTATGCACACCCCTTCAAATAAAGTGTTACCGTAATGCCTTACACTCCTGCGTTACAGCAAAAAGTAATATGTTACTGTAATGCATTACTTTTGTAACGCGTTACTCCCAACACTGGTAAATATGCATTTATTTTGTCTGCATTATAATTACTAACGACTGGCTATTCACTGTTTCAACCCCTAATCTCTTTTAGGGAGAGTTCTCAAAGTTCTCACCTTACATTTGAAACTATATAAAATGACATTCTTGAAAAAAAGAAACATTTCAGCAAGCATTCACATGATATGATTCTTCTTCGTGTTCGAAATATGGAGTGCATATGTGCAAAGGGCGCCCTCAGGCTGCCAGTATGTATTGAAAACACAGTACATCAGAGTCTCCAGCGCTAATAATGATTACATCGACGCATTTGGGTAGATATTCAATAAATATGATTCCTGTCTATATAAATCTGATGTAAACCTATGAGAATCTATCAATATTTCTCCAAATCTGCACATTTTTTAGCTAAAAGCCCTGATGGACGTTGTTTTGTCAAGCTCTGTCATGACGATCTCACTGGAGTTTTTTTCTGAATGAGAGCGGCTGACGCTCATAATTCATATTAAAGGTATCGACTGATTTTTTGATTACATAACTCCAGACACAAATTAAGACATAACTGTCACTATAAGTTTCTCAGAATACAATAGTGGTCAAATACTAAACATTGAGTCTTATATCGTTTTAATGATGTATAGTTTGTCAAGGTAATAACATTAAATCTGATAGTAACTTTGAACTATATATATAAAAAAAAAAAACGCTCAGAGCGCCCACGCTCTGGCGACGGTTTAACCACTATTAGTCCAAAAATAAATACACAGTACACAGAAAATCAACTTAAATAAGGCTACAATATAGACAATATAGACACATATATAAGGCGTTTTAAAGTTGTCCGTTCGTTTAGGACATGTAATTTTTGTAATAAAGACATTTTAATTAAGGAGTGCCTCGGTTATCAGAGAATTCTTTCTCTACACTCTCTTTCTCTATATATATCAGTGTAGAGAAAGAATTCTCTGATAACCGAGGCACTCCTTAATTAAAATGTCTTTATTACAAAAATGACATGTCCTAAACGAACGGACAACTTTAAAACGCAGTACAGTACAGATAAATACAGTACAGTAAATACAGTACAGATATATATATATATATATATATATATATATATATATATATTATATATAGATAGATAGATAGATAGATAGATAGATAGATAGATAGATAGATAGATAGATAGATAGATAGATAGATAGATAGATAGATAGATACAATATACATACTACAGGTTTTGTTTTTTTACTGGCTGAATGTTTTGTGCCTAAGATTTAATTAGATTGTTTTAAAGATTTATGAATACATTTCTCTCTGGTTTTATTTGGCAGTTTGTCTGGTTTTTGTTTTAGTACATGTTTATGATTTTTAGAAGAACATTAGAACACATTCTAAAAAAAGAAATCTTTTTAAAGCAGAAGTTGAAATCACAAAATCAAAAAATAAATAATTACAAAAGCACAGTATAAATTTTAACTGGTAAGATTAATCTGAGCTTAGTAATTGACAATATATTAGCCTACATTTGATTTACCCCAAATAAACTTGTAGGTTTAAAATTCTAAATAAGAGACATATAACGTCTAATATAACGTATATATATTTATTATGTACTTTATTATGTCTTTCAATTCAAACACATTTATGTCTTTCAATTCAAACACATTTAACACAATTATACAAATGGACAGTTCCTTTAAAGACATCATATTTTCCCCCAATAAATATTCCTTATTTTTCCTTCTACTTTTTTTTTTCTTTTGTGATAATACCCACCAACACATACATATAAATAAAACAATAAATAAATAAAAATATAACATTCACATATATCAAAATCTTATAATGACATAATTCCTAATAGTTATTGAAGTAATATTATTCAAATATCAAATATTCAATATTAAATAAGTAAATTAATAAAATAACAAATAACTAGAAATAAAAGGGAAGGTTACATAAAAATGTAGTTATATATTCCATTATTTTATGGAATATTCTTTGATTTTAGAGTTGCACATATCTTTTCAAAATGTATACATTTGTTCCTAATTTAATGTTATCCTCTCCATAATGTACTTTAGAAACCAAATCTAACCACTCATTTAAAACTGGGGTTCCCTTTCGTCCTGGGAACTCCGACGTGTTTCCTGACGAATTGGGATCACGCTAGGGAGACCAATCGACTTCGAGTGAAACTAAAACGAGCCAATGAATATTGGCATGCAAGATTTGCATTCCGCGACCCGCCTACCAGTGCGGGTATAAAGGGCGGAAGCAAACGCATCCAAAATGCTTTTTGCTTCGGAGCCGACCAGTTGTGTCCTCTGAGTGTTATGAGCTTAAGATTGTGCTTTCTGAACGCTCAACGAGTCTGCTGTTTCCTGAGATCTCTCTGTGCTGGTATGACGGCGCTTCAGCGGTCTTCGCGATCTCCCGTCTGCCTGTTTGTTACTACACGCGCTGTGTTTACAAAGAGCTGTTTTAACAGCTGGTATTCGGTTGAGTGCTCACAGCGGGCTTGCAGTTTCCCCGCTGTGTTGCCGCGTTGATCCCTGTGTGCTTCAGCACAACTAGAGAGTTATTTCTCTGAAAGAGCAACACGGGTGAAGATCGCGTCCTTTTAAGGATGACGTTTCATCTGTGTGGGTCCTCGCGCTGCTCGTCGCCGAGGGCGCCCTCCTGCCGCCGCCTCCGCCCCTGCTCCGCCTAAGCAGCAGCCTCCTAGGCAGCAGCCGGCCGGCCGCAAGAGAGCTGCCCAGCCCGCCCGGGGCTCATCTAAACCCCTTGGTAAGAGGAGAGGTAAGCGGCCCTGAGACGGGCGGCCCAGAGGACCTGACTACTACTCTACAGGAGGGTGCTACTACACCCCTCCTTCCCCCGGAGGAGGGCCGGGTGGAGAATCCTTTGTTTCGTTTTGTTTTTCTTCCGCCACTTCCTTCAGCGGTACCCACTTTCTCAATAAAAGAGCAGTTTCCAATTCCTCTGGGTCTATCTCGGTCGAGAATGACTTCTCAGTCTCCCCCATCCAAGGGGGTCAGAATGACAGTGTGCGCCGCCTCGTTGCCTCGCCACTCTCGTTCCCCTCGCTCCAGCGCTCAGATGACAGCTACGCCGCCTCGGCCTCGTCGCTCTCGTCTCCCGCTGGGCAAGGAGGCGCGGAAACCTGGACTCGACGCCCCCGAGCCTCGTTCCTCGTTTCCCCTCCTTCCTTCGCCTCCGTGTAAACAGGTAGGTGTTGCCTTGCACACTCAGACCTCTCTCTCGGCCGCAGTAATGCCTCCGGAGTCCGGTCCCTGTCTTCCACCTCGCTGCCCCTCCGCGGGTACGCCGGTGGTCCGAGTGGGCTCCTTGGCACGGTTCCTCGAAGCCTGGCTAGCGCTTCCGAGGCCGTCCCGGTGGCTCACCTGCACTATCCGGCTCGGCTACGCAATTCAGTTTGCCCGCCGGCCTCCCAGGTACAGAGGCGTCCACTTCACCCGGGTGCGGAGTGTCGATGCCCCTGTCCTGAGGAAAGAAATCGACGTCCTGCTGGCGAAGGACGCGATCGAGCCGGACCCTCCAGCCGAGATGAGGTCGGGGTTTTACAGCCCTTACTTCATTGTACCCAAGAAAGGCGGGGGGTTACGACCAATCCTGGACCTGCGAGTTTTGAATCGGGCCCTGCACAAGCTCCCGTTCAAAATGCTCACGCAGAAACGCATCTTCGAGTGCATCCGTCCCCGGGATTGGTTTGCAGCGATCGACCTGAAGGACGCGTACTTTCATGTCTCGATTCTCCCTCGACACAGACCCTTTCTTCGGTTTGCGTTCGAAGGTTGAGCATATCAGTACAAGGTTTTACCCTTTGGCCTGGCCCTGTCGCCCCGCGTCTTCACGAAAGTCGCAGAGGCGGCCATTGTTCCCATGAGAGAACATGGCATTCGCATTCTCAACTATCTCGACGACTGGCTCATAATAGCTCACTCGCGGGATCTGTTGTGCGAACACAAGGACCTGGAGCTCCAGCACCTCAGCCGTTTGGGTCTTCAGGTCAACTGGGACGAGCAAACTCTGCCCAATGCAGAGGATCTCTTATCTCGGTATGGAGTTGGACTCAGTCAGTCAGTGCTCAACTGCCTCAAGTCCTTTCAAGGCAGGTCAGCGGTCCCACTGAAACAGTTTCAGAGGCTCCTGGGGCATATGGCAGCCGCAGCCGCAGTAACGCCGCTCGGTCTGCTCCATATGAGACCGCTTCAGCGCTGGCTTCACGATCGAGTCCCGAGATGGGCGTGGCAGAGCGGCACGTTCCGGGTCAACATTACCCCGCAATGTCGTCAAACCTTCAGTCCTTGGTCAGACCCTGCGTTTCTACGGGCCGGAGTGCCCCTAGTCCAGGTCTCCAGGCATGCTGTGGTTTTCACAGATGCCTCTGCCAACGGATGGGGGGCCACGTACAACGGGCATGCAGTTTCAGGTCTGTGGACAGGGCCTCAACTGCATTGGCACATCAACTGCCTAGAGTTGCAAGCAGTACGCTTAGCCTTGTCTCGCCTCATGGGGCTGCTTTTGCACAAGCACGTACTGGTCCGTACGGACAGCACTGCGACCGTTGCGTACATCAACCGTCAGGGTGGTCTACGCTCCCGTCGTATGTCGCGACTCGCCCGCCATCTCCTCCTGTGGAGTCAGAAGCATCTGAGTTTGCTTCGAGCCATTCACATCCCTGGTGTGCTCAACCGTACAGCCGACGAGCTTTCACGGCAGCCACCTCTTCCGTGAGAATGGCGACTCCACCCCCAGACGGTCCAGCTGATATGGGGAATCTTCGGAGCCGCTCAGGTAGATCTGTTTGCCTCTCCGGACACGACCCATTGCCGGTTGTTTTATTCCCTGACCGAGGGTTCTCTCGGCCTGGATGCACTGGCGCACAGCTGGCCCCTGGGTCTTCGCAAATATGCGTTCCCCCCAGTGAGCCTTCTTGCACAGACCTTGTGCAAGGTCAGGGAGGATGAGGAGCAGGTCCTGCTCGTTGCGCCGTATTGGCCCAACGGGACTTGGTTCGCGGAACTCATGCTCCTCGCGACAGCCCCTCCTTGGCCGATTCCTCTGAGGAAGGACCTCCTTTCCCAGAGACGGGGCACCTTGTGGCACCCGCGTCCAGACCTATGGAGACTTCATGTCTGGTCCCTGGACGGGACGCGGAGGTTCTAGGTGGCCTACCACAGGGTGTGGTAGACACCATCACTTCCGCTAGAGCCCCCTCTACGAGGCGCCTCTATGCGTTGAAGTGGAACCTGTTCGTCGATTGGTGGTGTTCTCACCGAGAAGACCCCCGAACTTGCCCGGTCAGAGTCGTGCTTTCCTTCCTGCAGGATGGGTTGGAGCGAAGGCTGTCTCCCTCCACCCTCAAGTGTATGTTGCCGCTATAGCCGCTCATCACCGTGCAGTAGAAGGTAACTCTTTGGGGAAGCACGACCTGATCATCAGATTCCTTAAGGGTGCTAGGAGGCTGAATCCGCCTCGTAGTGTGCACCCCTTACCCTCTTGGGACTTAACTCTAGTGCTTAGGGCACTCCAGAGGCCCCCTTTTGAACCATTGCCTTCGGTCGAGTTGAATATTCTGTCAATGAAGACAGCTCTCCTGTTGGCTTTGGCTTCTTTTAAGAGGGTAGGGGATCTGCAGGCATTTTCGGTCGACGAGTCGTGCCTGGAGTTCGGGCCGGGCCTTTCTCACGTTGTCTTGAGACCCCGGCTCGGATACGTGCCCAAGGTTCCTACCACCCCGTTTGTGGATCAGGTAGTGAACCTGCAAGCGCTGCCCCTGGAGGAGGCAGACCCAGCCCTAGCTTGCGCCCTGCGCTGTTACGTGGACAGAACGCAAAGCTTCAGGACCTCAGATCAGCTATTTGTTTGTTACGGAGGCCAGCAGAAGGGGAAGGCTGTCTCCAAGCAGAGGTTGTCCCACTGGTTAGTGGATGCTATTGTCTGGGCTTATGTTTCCCAGGACGTGCCTTGCCCACCTATGTTGACGGCACACTCTACTAGGAGTGTTGCCTCCTCCTGGGCTTTGGCGCAAGGCGCCTCGCTGACAGACATCTGTAGAGCTGCGGGCTGGGCGACACCTAACATGTTCGCTAGGTTTTATAGCCTCCGTGTTGAACCTGTTTCCTCCCGCGTACTCGCTACGGCCAGTAGAGCGAGGAATTAGGTTATGTCGGCTTGCTACGCCATTCCCGCCCCGTGGGCCGGATACGTGCGTCTTTTACTCCGTTGGTTCCCCAACATACGGCTAACTTCGTGAGTTCCTCCATCACCCCTTCGGCATCAGGCGAGGCGTTTCGCCCGGTGCCAGGTCTATTACCTCTCGTAGGAGTTGCTATTAGACTGGGTGGCCTTAACAGTGGTCCCTTCGGCGACCCATTTTTTCCACGTTCCAGCTACCCTCCGGGTTAGCTCCGTGTCTTCCTCTCGACAGATCCCTCTGTCGTCCTTGCTGAGTACGCTCCCACCCCTCGGGCTGGGACTACCTCAAGGACTTCCGTATGTTTCACTACCCCACGGGTTAGTACATACGTGTATTCCAGTGCCTCCCTTCGGGCGGGCAGGGGCTCCGTAGCGTTCCCTCCTACGGGTTGGGCACGCTTTCCCAGTGTTATCCAAATCCACTGAGTGGGTCTTGCGGAACAGCAGTGTGATTTTCCCTAGCTCGCTCCCGCATCTTGTTCAAGAAACTGCTGCAGGGTAGCTTAGCTGGGCGCTGGAAGGGGTCAGCACCATGGCGTGTTTGTAGGGATCCCAATTCATCAGGGAACTCCCCCGACGACACGTCGGAGTTCCCAGGACGAAAGGGAACGTCTCGGTTACATATGTAACCCTCGTTCCCTGAGTACAGGGAACGGAGACGTGTCGTCCCTTCGCCATGTTGCTGTACCTTCGCGGAGAACTGGACACTGTTCGGCTCCTCAGCGAAAAAGCATTTCGGATGCGTTTGCTTCCGCCCTTTATACCCGCACTGGTAGGCGGGTCGCGGAATGCAAATCTTGCATGCCAATAATTATTGGCTCGTTTTAGTTTCACTCGAAGTCGATTGGTCTCCCTAGCGTGATCCCAATTTGTCAGGGAACTCCCCCGACGACACGTCTCCGTTCCCTGTACTCAGGGAACGAGTGTTACATATGTAACCGAGACGATTCTTGCTTTTAAAAAAAAATATATATATTGCATTAAAAGCTGTAATTCTCAGCATTCTAAATAAGTATACATCATCTTTATTACGTAGCATAGATCCTATACCCAAAACCATATTTTGTATCTTTATATATTTAGTTTCTTAAAAAAAATTCTTCCCTGAATTAAGCTACTTCTGTTCAATTTCTTTTTTTTTATTAGAAGTATAAAATATATGAGTGTAATGAGCTAGAAGTTCACTGCAACTTATCCAACTTCCTAAAGATAAATTATTATAATTAGAAGATAATCCTCGTGTTATAAAATATCGCATATTAATTTTCCAAGCAAAATGTATATTTTAGTCAGAATTATTGCAGACCTATTTGGCGACTATCTAACATTTACAGATGGAGAATATAACTGTATAATGTAAGTTTTGCACTGAGGGGGGGAAAAAACATGTCACAAATGCATAAAAGAGCACAAAATATACGCTGATTTGATCCACGATCGACCTCTAGGGCTGCTTCCGAAACACGTGCACACGCAATTATCTAGCCTCGATAAACCTGGTTCAAGTTAGTGAGATTGCGTGAACTTGAATTACCTTTTATGACAGTGGTTCCCAACCCTGCTCCTGGAGTACCCCCAACACTGCACGTTTTCTTTGTCTCTTTAATCAAACACACCAGATTCAACTCATCAGCTCATTATCACATGGCTTAATGAGCTGATGAGTTGAATCAGGTGTGTTTGATTAGGGAGACAAAGAAAACGTGCAGTGTTGGGGGTACTCCAGGAGCAGGGTTGGGAACCACTGTTTTATGAAACCGCCTTAAGCCCCAACTGATTTGTTAGGTTAATTCACGAGTTCACACTTACAAATCAGTCGGATAGATTAAATTGGTAAACGTATTTGGCATGCTGTCCGGGGAGAGGGCTCTGATCTTGGTAATTGGCCCGAACGCAGAGTATTACCCCCGGTTTAGGAAGTGACCTGGTGAGTGTGAGGAGACGGGGTGGTGGAGGGATTCTGAAGACTGTAGAACATCCTTAGGTGAGTTTGACTGTGCTTATATATGGTTTGCCTTCGTGCTGATTGGGTAGATATGTTGATTACTGATTGTAGACAGCTGGTGATACTAGAGTATTTGTTGATTATTGATTGTAGACAGCTGATGATACTAGAGTATTTGTGATTACTGATTGTAGACAGCAGGTGGCACTAGAGTAGCTTATTTGACGTGTTCCTCCCGAACTACGTTAATAAAACATCATTTTACGAGTTCACACTTACAAATCAGTCGGATAGATTAAATTGGTAAACGTATTTGGCATGCTGTCCGGGGAGAGGGCTCTGATCTTGGTAATTGGCCCGAACGCAGAGTATTCCCCCAAAAATGTAAAATTAGTTTATTCGGACAGCAGCCAGGAACTGTACCCCCAAAAATGGAAATAAAAGGGCTGATGTTTGCGGTGTCCGACAGTTCAATACTCATTGCGATCGGACGGGTAAGCCTCCGCTGGCGATGAGGTGGACAATTTATATTGGGAGGGCTTTTGCG
Source organism: Chrosomus eos (assembly GCA_036326025.1). Lineage (NCBI taxonomy): Eukaryota > Metazoa > Chordata > Actinopteri > Cypriniformes > Leuciscidae > Chrosomus > Chrosomus eos. The sequence continues at coordinate 14,400,265 of CM070828.1, read as the reverse complement.
TTGTCCGACGGGAGTTCAATACTCACTGCGATCGGACAGGTAAGCATCCGCTGGCGATGAGGTGGACAATTTATATTGGGAGGGCTTTTGTGGCGTCCGACGGGAGTTCAATACTCACTGCGATCGGACGGGTAAGCCTCCGCTGGCGATGAGGTGGACAATTTATATTGGAAGGGCTTTTGCAGTGTCCGACGGGAGTTCAATACTCACTGCGATCAGACGGGTAAGCCTCCGCTGGCGATGAGGTGGACAATTTATATTGGGAGTGCTTTTGCGGCATCTGACGGGAGTTCAATACTCACTGCGATCGGACAGGTAAGCCTCCGCTGGTAATGAGGTGGACAATTTATATTTGGAGGGCTTTTGCGGCATCCGATGGGAGTTCAATACTCACTGCGAACGGACAGGTAAGCATCCGCTGGCGATGAGGTGGACAATTAATATTGGGAGGGCTTTTGTGGCGTCCGACGGGAGTTCAATACTCACTGCGATCGGACGGGTAAGCCCCTACTGATGTAGACATGAAGATGTTTAGCTATTACCGATTGGGAGGGCTCCCGGACCATCCGACGGGAGTTCAATACTCACTGCGATCGAATGGGTAAGCCCCGCCGGCAATCGAACAAGTTAGAGTTGGTTTAGCTGATAAGGGTTTGGTGCGCTTTTTTGACGTGGAAGTGGATCAACAACCAAGAGCTTGAATCTGTTGAACCACGCCCTGAAGCTGGAGACTCGGTGATGGCACCTGGTGGTGTAATGGCGCTCTTTGGAGTGACTGGAATTGAGGCAGAGTCCTGAGAGAAGAGAGATTCGTCATCTGACGGGAAGAGTTCAATCTCCGACATGGCAGCTGTTTAGGCAAACCTATTCTGAAGACTGTAGTACATTCTTTGGTGAGTTTGACTGTGCTTATATATGGTTTGCCTTCGTGCTGATTGGGTAGATATGTTGATTACTGATTGTAGACAGCTGGTGATACTAGAGTATTTGTTGATTATTGATTGTAGACAGCTGATGATACTAGAGTATTTGTGATTACTGATTGTAGACAGCAGGTGGCACTAGAGTAGCTTATTTGACGTGTTCCTCCCGAACTACGTTAATAAAACATCATTTCAAGTCGGGTTTTGGAGCTTAATCCCCGCTTTTCTAAGCTTCTTCTTTTCTTCTTTTCTAAACAACCCCCAGGATTGCAAACACAAGGATAATAAATAGGGGGAACAAACAAAGGAGGTAACGAGGGAGGACAGGTGGGACAACTTAATAAATAATTAGGTAACAAGATGGGAGGGGCAAGACAATCAACAGGCGAGCACATGGCACAAGGAAACATAACATGAAAAGCCATGTGCTCACACCAAACATGACAAAAAAAAAACACAAGCACAAAACGAGACATGAACACACAGCCAATGAGAACACTCGTTCACACCACGTTCACACAAAACATGATAACAGAGAACCCTGACAACTACAACCTGCATACTGGGAAGTGGGTTCTCATTATTCTGTGTATAACCTATCAATTCATACTGTATAACAGAAAATTATGACTCAATTGCTGACACATTGCTATTGTTGTAGGAAAAATAAAAAACTATTTTATTTGATATATTGTGAAGTATTTCCTCTGGGACTTTTATTTTGAAATAGTGCTATTGCGGATATGTTATGACAGAGTGCAACAGAGAAGGAAAAACTTTGCAGCACATCACAGAGGAGTTGTATTTGATGGTAAAATGGCTAGGAAAAGACTCCTCTGAAGAGGTAAAAAGAAAAAGGTCTGTGCATGTTCTTAATGCAATAGCAGCAATCAGTATGGCTTGGCAGCGTTTATAGGAGTGCTATGGAGCACCTGAAGTGATTGAAAACGCACTTCTAAAGAAAATTGAGAATCTACCGAAACTGTCATACAAAGACAACCACAAATTGAGAGAGTTAGGAGATATCCTTCTCGAACTGGAATGTGCTAAAGTTGACGGGTACCTTTCAGGCCTTGCTTATCTCGACACTCCATGTGGGGTTAATCCTGTTATAGGAAATTTGCCCACAAGCCTCCAAGGCAAAAGGAGGATTATCAGGTAGCATTCCAACCCTTTGCCTTTTTTCTCACTGTTTGTGAGAAATCAAGCTAAAATAAGGAATGACCTCAGTTTTTCATTCTCCACGTCTAGTAATCAACAGCATCAAGCAGAGTCAAACCTAACAAATTCAGCAGAAGGAGTTCTGTAACTCTACATCGAACAGAGGTGTCATCTCAGATGTTTGACCTGCAGGCAAAACAGTATCAGAAACGAATTGAAAGTCCAGATTGGCTTTGTCCTATTCATCGCAAGCCTCATCCACGCAAAAAGTGTAGGACATTTAGAGAGAGACCAATAGAGGAGTGTATATCTTTTCTAAAATTGTATCTGCTTCAGATGTTTTGACTCTACAAAGCATATTGCGAAAAATTGCAAAGCACCAATCAAATGTTCTGACTGTAACAGCGAAAGACATGTTGCTGCTCTGCACTCAGATCCACCATTTCTAACTTCAGATAAGCCTGTCAAGGAGAAAGAGCAATGCGGGGAGCAGTTTAATATTTCACCTACCTCGGTTACTTCAAAATGCACAGAGATATGTGGTGAGTCCGATCATGCAAGATCATGTTCTAAAATTTGTCTGGTGACAGTGATCCTGCTGGCAAAAGAGAGAAAGCGGTCTGGGTATATGCGGTCATGGATGAACAAAGTAACAGATCTTTAGCAAAGACAAATCTTTTCGAGATCAAAGCCAGCTTCGCCCCATATACTATTAAGACATATGCTGGGGTAAATCAGACTTCTGAATGGAGAGCCATCAATTTTATTGTAGAATCTATAGATGGACTGACAAAACTCTCACTGCCAACCTTGATAGAGTCTGATATGCTACCAGATGATAGAACAAAGATTCCCTCTCCGGATGTGGCTCAGCATTATCCTCACCTACAGCCAATTCTAAATCAAATCCCTTCTGTTTATCCTGATGCTCCTATCCTATTACTTTTGGGAAGAGACATTCTGAGGGTGCACAAAGTTAGAGAGCAAATAAATGGACCCAATGATGCTCCATATGCTCAGCGTCTGGATCTTGGATGGGTGATAGTTGGGGAAGTGTGCCTGGGAATAGCACATCGACCTTTGAGCGTAAATGTCTATCGGACACATGTGCACAGTAATGGTCGCACATATCTCAATTCTTGCCCAAATCAGATTCAAGTGAAAGAATGTATTGGTGAGATACCAAAGTACTTACCATGTCATCAGAATTTGATGGAAACTTAGCTGTAAAGAATATTACTGATAACGTGGGATGTGCAGTGTTTCAAAGAACATAAGATGACAACAAGTCTGGGCTGTCTGTGGTGGATAAAGCTTTTTTAGAAATGGACAGAGATGTATTCCAGGATTCTGTAAATAGCTGGGTCGCACCATTACCCTTTCGCTTGCCAAGGTCTCGTTTGCCAAATAATAGAGATCAGGCATGCCTCGCAATACTTCGCAAAACTCTAGATAAAAAAACCTGAGATGAAACGTCTGTTCATTGAAGAGCATAAGCATAGCCCTCCCTTGGATAAAGAAGAAGAGAGTTTGTACCTTCCCATGTTTGGTGTACCACCTGCAAAAACCTGACCAAATCAGGGTTGTTTGACTCAAGGGCAGAATTTGAAAGCATGTCACTTAACAAGGTGTTACTCGGTGGATCTGATTTAAAGGTGCCCTAGAATGTTTTTTTTTATTATTTTATAATGTTTCCTGGGTTGCCCTTATAATGTTAGTATGTTTTTTAGATCAAAATAGTCATAATTTAGAAATAAAAGGCATTTTTCCTAGCCTGATTTTAGTCTCTGATTTGATCACTCTGTTTGAAGGGGCGTGTCTGCTGTGATTGGCTGACATGCTTGCATATGAAATATGACATGTGAAACTCTCTCGAATACTTTCACTACAGCTGTTATATACGTTTTAACTATTACAGCTATCGAGATTAACGAATCGTGAGATGTTTTTCAAGTATTTAAATCTATTTCCATCACATAAAATGTTGCTGTGATGAGCATTGAGCAAGCAGATGACAGCCTGTTGATCGCGAGACAACGCAGTTTCTCTCTCTAATGCTTTCACCAATGCAAACGATGACATACAGTAAGAGCTTCATGTGCAGTGTAACAGCATCATTGATTTCATAACGAGTTTGGCAAGAGAGATAAACTCGTGCTGTGTGGGTTGTTCTTTGACCGCTTTCTGTATAGTTTATTCACTGAGAATTGGCCTATTTAACATTAGTTATGTATGGTGCTCGTTACTTGAAGTTTGCTATTTCTGTACTAGGATCTTGCGCTGGATCTAACACAGTGTAAATTATCTTTAATAAAATCACTACTTACCGGTTGCAGGAATATAGTTGGAATTACCCCCTTCTTCAGTTTGAGACGCCGAGAGAAGCTTGATATTGTCCGTGGTTCGAAAATAAGTCCGTGGTGAAATGGGCAGAGCAAACTAACAACTTCGAATTAAACTGTTGCGGTATCCGATTATATATAAACATCAACCACGCCTGTTGACATTTCTTTTCTGTGGGAAGGGTATGAAAAGTCCTCACATCCCCTGCACAGCCTGAAACATTACATTTATTTCCATGATCTGCCATTTTCTCTCTGATCTTCGCTTGTTCTGATGGTTCGGCTGTGCAGTGCTTGTCATTGAGGGCTGGGATATGCAAATCTTTGGAGGCGTGATCCCCGACTGTTGCGTCACAGTCGGTATTATGTGGAGATTCGCCTGTTTTTCAGGGGTGTTTTTTAAAAACGAGATTTAAATAAGAAGGAGAAAACAATGGTGTTTGAAACTCACTGTATGTCATGTCCATGTACTGAACTCTTGTTATTTAACTATGCCAACATAAATTCAATTTCACATTCTAGGGCACCTTTAAACAATACACTCCTTGGAGTTCTCATGAGGTTCAGAAAAGAGAGCATTGCAGTGACAGTGGATATAAAGCAGATGTTTTATTGTTTTGTAGTACGTGAAGATCACAGAGATTATTTAAGGTTTTTGTGGTATGAAAACAACAACCTAGAAAAAAAAGAGTAACTAAGTACAGGATAAATGTTCATGTATTTGGAAACAGTCCTTTACCTGCTGTGGCAATTTACTTTATGCGAAGAGCTGCTCTGCAGGTAGAAAATTATAATGACTTTGATGCAAAACACTTTGTAGTGAGACATTTTTATGTTGATGATGGACTGACTTCAATCTCCACTTCTGAGGAAGCCATTAACCTCTTCAAAAACACAAAAAAATTGTTTTTTTTTAGTTGATGATTTGCCTGTTCAACACAGCCTGGGTCTCTCTTGGAACCTAGCCCTCTGATGGTCTTCAAAAAAAAGTCACACTCGTGGTCTTTGGGGTCTATTGGACCCCAGACAATAAGATTTAATTTTGTAACAAAACAATATATTTTTTTTTAACAAATATAATTTTACTCTGTTTATTAATGTTTTTACTCAACATTTGTGCAGTTTTTGGAGGATTTATGATTTTTTTTAAATTTCTATAAATAAATAAATAAATATTTTTTAAATAGGATTTTTACAAAAAAACTGCATTTTATGTTAAATAAACTTTATAAAAGACCCAGATTTCTAACTTTCACTCCAGGGGATACCATGGATAATTTTACAAGGTTTAATGTAAGATTTTTGCCCATTTTTTGGAAAATACAGGTTAAAATTTATAAAATAATGTAATAAATCACTTTAACCACTAGATGGCTATAGGGCTCCACTAGGCCTATATACATTTGAATTACTGAAAGATATAATTTTTCTAAAGTTAAATTCAGTTGGATTCATATCTAAATATTATAAAATCACAATTATAACAAAAATAAAATACTTTTTGTCAAAGTTTAGCATTTTTTTTGTACTGAAAAAAACAACAGTATTTCAATAATGTTACATTATGATTAGAATCAAACCTGAACAACATGTTACAAAGAGAAATGTTGGAGTCTTAAGATTTGATCATTTATTTAAACTGAACAGCAATAACAAATTAGCAAATAAAGCAGTAAAAATAAAATATTTGTAAAATAAAATAATAAAAAAATAATAAAAAGAAAATAGTTTGGAACAATAGAACAATAGTTGGTCTCATTTCTTTTATTTTTTTTATAGCCTTACAAATGTATTCCTGTGTGTGTGTGTGCACATTTTCAATGTGTCTTAGTGTTACCAATTTATTTTTGCGGTGGTTCTGCATTTTAGATTATTTTATTTTACAAATGATAAGAGAACAGTTTTTATAGTTTGTATGTATTCCTGTATATTGTATTCCTCTATATGTGTGTGTTTGTGTGTGTGTGCCCGTGTGTGAGAATGATAATTTTGGATTGTGGATGTTTTTTGCATTGTTGGAAGTGTGCCACTTTATTTCTGTCATTTCTGTCTGTGTTCTGCGTTATTTCTGATTTTGATGATGAATTTTGTCTATTTTGAGTCAATAATAAATCAAGAATAAATAATTATTTATTTATTTATTTATAGATATTTAAAAGATATCATGAATCCTCCAAAAACTGCACAAATGTTGAGTAAAAACATTAATAAACAGAGTAAAAATATATTTGTAAAAAAAAAAACTATTGTTCTGTTACAAAATTTAATTTAATTTTTTGGGGTCCAATGGACCCCAAAGACCACGAGTGTGACTATTTTTGTCACGCCTACATAAAAACAGATAACATTCCATTTAATTTTTTTTTTTGTAGATCTAGAAAGTGTTGAGAGCCGTAGGAAGTTTCATACCATTTGGAAAAAGAGAACATTTTTTTTAATTCAAGCAAAAGTCATTTGGGGTCCAGTGGACCCCAAAGACCATCTGAGGGCTAGAGACTGACAGCTTTAATTTTCACGTGAATCAAGAAGAGAAGCCATTTACAAGAAGGGACATTATATTCACATTGAATAGTTTATTAGACACACTTGGATTTCTGGCTCCTGTCGTAGTCCAAGGAAAGGCTTTACTCTGAGAACTTTCATCTGAACAGAATGACTGGGATGCACCTCTTTTAAAAGAAAGACAAGGAGAGTGGAATGAATGGAGACATTCTGTAATAACATTGGAACATTTGCATATTAAGAGGCTGTATGTACCTGTTCCGCTGTTTGCCACAAAAAGAAAAGAACTGTGCTTCTTCTCGTATGCCTCCATAGTTGCAATAGGAGCAGTAGCTCCCCTTAGGGTAATTGACGTTGATAACCAATGCCAAGTTGGGTTTGTCAAGGGGGAAGCAAAGTTTGCCCCTCTTCCAGCTCACTCTATATCTTGCCTAGAATTATGGCCAGCTGTGCTAGCAGTGGGAATGTATGAAACGTTCAGGGATGAGATTGATGAGGAAATAGACTCCGTTCGGTTCTTCACAGACAGCAGGATAGTCTTAGGATATATCCATGATGTCACAAAGAGATTTTATTTATATGTAGCCAATCGGGTAACTCGAATAAGGAAATCAACGCATCCTGACCAGTGGTGTTATGAGAATACCAACAACAACCCAGCAGACCTTGCCACCAGAGCTGTGTCAGCAGAACACTTACAGTATACAGGTTGGTTTTTTGGGCCACAATATCTACTCCAGAGTAATGCTAAAGAATTGACTGAGACCTTTGAATTGATGGAACCTGATGCTGAAGCTCTCACAGATTTGAGAGGTTCTCTAGCTGATAAGCTCTTTGTAAGTCAATAGCTCGACTAAATCATGTTGCAATATCTTATTATGGTAAAACAGATGACACTTATTGTAAAGGTTGGCATCACTGCATCAAATCCTGTAGCATAAATGAGTTGAGACAAGCCAAGAATACAATCATACGCTGTGTGCAACATGAAACATTTAAACAGTGCCTAAAAAATGGGGTGGTTCTTTGCGAAACGAAGCCTCCTTAAAAATGTAATCCAGTAATTGATGAGAATGGTTTGCTGAGAGTTGGAGATCGTGTATCTTCATCAGACCGGTCTCAAAGTGAAAAGCATCCTCTCATTATCCCACACAAGCACCATGTTTCTACCGTCCTGTTAAGACACTATCATAACCAGGTAGGACACCAGGGTCACCATTTTACTGATGGAGCCATCAGAGCAGCTGGATTTTGGATAATAGGAAGCAAACGTCTAGTTTCTAACAAAATTCACAACTGTATTATCTGCCCTAAGCTCAGAGGAAAATTGCAGATTTAAAGAATGGCAGACTTGCCTGCAGACAGACTGTCTTCTGATTCACCTTTTACTAATGTAGTAGTAAAATGTGAACTAACCCTTAGCCATATAATCCCTTCCACCAAAGAAGATGTATCACGGCAGGGTTTTGTGGGCAGTACCGGGCTTAAGGATGACGCCACGTTGGGGGAAAGATAGCTGGCCAGAGGCTCTTCCACCCATGGCATCATCCCATAGCCACTCTCTCTCACCCCCGCAATATTACTGTAATCTAATACGGGGGGATTGGCCAGATGATAAGATTGTGGCTTTTTCCATGATTTACACAACTCGTTGTGCAAATCTGGAATAAAAGGCAAACCCCAGCGATGAGTTTGTTTTCTGCGCTTCTGGCCACATGAAAGGCAGGAAGCGCAATTGAAAGCAAACTTGATGAGCCGCTGGACGGGCTTCTGCACGAGGCGGGAGGACATCGGAACTAGCAAAAGATTCCAGAGAAAGTGCCTCAGCAGTCTCAGGATCCCCTGTCAGATCCTATTACGAACCCCATGATGTGCGTCACCTCGGTGGATGCTGGACTCGCACCACGAGGAGCCTGGCCATCCTCATCAAAGATGGCATGCGCTCCCAAACAGTGCACACACAATTGGTGTGTGTCCCCACCTGTGATATAACGAGGGCAGGGATGCACACACCGCTTGTACTGAAAGAAAAATGGAGCGCAACTGGAAGAAAACAAAACTAGAGGTATTTCCGATTTCATGGAAGGAGAGCTCGATTGCTTACAGAGAGGCTTTAAAAGCTGCTAGATCTGTTTATTTTTCAACCCTGTTTATAGAAAAAAATAAACAATCATATTTGAAAAAATGGCTAAACCAACGAAAAAGAAAGCTTCAAGCCCAGAAGTTTCCAAGCAACACAGCAGTAATGACTTACTACTTCACTTATAAGATCGATAATATCAGGGACAAAATTATTACTATGCAACCGTCTACTACAGTATCGCATCAGGGAGTGCATGGTAGTCTCCCTGAGGAAAAATTTTATTAATTTGTTGCTATAGGAAAGGAAAAAATTTTTAAAACTCATTAATACATCTAAATCAACAACTTGTATGTTAGAACTGTTGTGAACTTTTTCTTCTTAAAGTGTAGAAAAGTCAGAAGCGCAGACCAGGAGACGGAGAGGTATCTTTTAAAGCAGATGTTCTTTATTAGGTCGCTGTAGCATCTCAATCTCGTCTGAATTAAAGTAACTTTACATGGTATATTATAGGCATTTTGAGAGGAGGGACTTCTGGAGGTGGAGACAAATTCAAACTAAGCATGCAAATGTAGGACGAACACACCCTACTCTGAGGGCACTAAATCAGCATAACCTATTCAAATGCTGATGCTGGTCAGGAACTCTTGGTTCCAAGAGCCATCCTAGAGCCATTAAAGACAAATGGTGAAAGTCTCCCCGACGGCTAATCCACTCAACCTTAACGATTCAACATCTAGGCTGAAAGGAGAGAATCTCAGTGATCTGATTAATTTAAAATACAATAGAGAGAAATAGGACTGTCTGGACGTTCTTGCTGGAAACTGTTTCACAGCTGATATCATTTACCATCCTAACCTGAAATGCTAACTTCAATGTACAGAACATTTATCAGTTTATATACTATTGTATTGGAACCTAAATTAAACATTTGAATAAATTTGTAATCCATCAGACCCTATACCGACTAAGCTACTGAAAGAGATGCTTCCAGATGTCATAGATCCTCTTCTTAATATCATTAATTCGTCTTTGTCATACATACCAAAAACCTTTAAGCTGGCTATAATTAAACCGCTTTTTAAACTTGATCACACAAAATTAGTCAATTACAGGCCGATCTCGAATCTGCCTTTTCTGTCAAAGATATTAGAAAAAGCAGTATCCTCACAACTGTGTTCATTTCTAGAAAGAAATTATATCTGCGACGATTTTCAGTCCAGATTTAGACCGTACCATAGTACTGAGACAGCTCTCATTAGAGTCACAAATGATTTGCTCTTATCATCCGAACGTGGTTGTATTTCTCTATTAGTGTTACTTGATCTTAGTGCTGGCTTTGACACCATTGACCACAACATTCTTTTAAAGGGGTGGTTAGGTATGATTTCACTTTTCTAACTTTAGTTAGTGTGAAATGTTGCTGTTTGAGCATAAACAACATCTGCAAAGTTACAATGCTCAAAGTTCAAAAGCAAAGGAAGATATTTGCTTTTAAAGAAAAGGACTACAACAAACGGCTGGTAGGGACTACACAAGGTTAGTCCTCCCGGGTTAGTGACATCACCAACCCTAAAATGTACATAAACCCCGCGCCCGGGAACACACAGTCCATGTTGAGAAGAGGAAAAGCTGTTGTATAAGAGTACATTTGTGAGTCAGCTCAAACTTTCGCATCCGTCTTTTCACATGCAATAGAATGTCACTCTGTGTGTATCTCACAACAGTTCCTATACGAGCGATTTATAGATTACCATGGATATCCTATTTGAAGATAGTTAACTCCACATCAGCAACATAAATTCATCAACTAACCATTCAGAAACGTCCTGTTGCATTCTACATGTTGTCACTTCTTCTCAAGTCTCCCCATCTTTGTCTGATTCTGTTTTAACATTAAAGGCAGACCAGTTTCTGTCATTTTAGTGTGTCTGTGTGAGGTGTTCGCAGCTGCTAACACACACACACACGAGATGAGGCAGCTCATTTGCATTTAAAGGGTCAGGAACAAAATGGTGCGTTTTTGCAAACCCTCAAAAACAACTTTAACATGCTATATAAAAAGTACAGGGAACGGAGACGTGTCGTCGGGGGAGTTCCCTGACGAATTGGGATCACGCTAGGGAGACCAATCAACTTCGAGTGAACTAAAACGAGCCAATGAATATTGGCATGCAAGATTTGCATTCCGCGACCCCCCCTGCCAGTCCGGGTATAAATGGCGGAAGCAAACGCATACACAATGCTTTTTCGCTGAGGAGCCGAACAGAGCCCAGTCCTCCGCGAAGGTACAGCAACATGGCGAAGGGACGACACGTCTCAGTTCCCTGTACTCAGGGAACGAGGGTTACATATGTAACCGAGACATTCCCTTTCGTCCTGGGAACTCCGACGTGTCGTCGGGGGAGTTCCCTGACGAATTGGGATCCCTAATAAAACGCCATGATGCTGCCCCCTTCCATTGCCCAGCTTAGCTTCCCGCTAGAACAGTTTCTTAAGTTATATGGCGGGAGCTAGCTAGGAAAAATCACACTGCTGTTCCGCAAGACCCGCTCAGTGGATTGGATAACACTGGGGAAGCGTGCCCAACCCATAGGAGGGAATGCTGCGGAGCCCCTGCCCGCCCGAAGGGAGGCACTGGAATACACGTATGTACTAACCCGTGGGGTAGTGAAACATACGGCAGTCCTTGAGGTAGTCCCAGCCCTAGGGTGGGAGCGTACTCAGCAAGCATGACAGAAAGGATCTGTCGAGGGAAGACACGGAGCTAACCCGGAGGGTAGCTGGAACGTGGAGAAATGGGTCGCCGAAGGGACCACTGTAAAGGCCACTCAGTCTAATAGCAACTCCTACGAGAGGTAATAGACCTGGCACCGAGCGATCCGCCTCGCCTAATCGAAGGTGTGATGGAGGAACTCACGAGATTAGCCGTATGTTGGGGAACCAACGGAGTAAGAAGACGCACGTATCCGGCCCACGGGGCGGGAATGGCGTAGCAAGCCAACATAACCTAATTCCTCGCGCTACTGGCCGTAGCGAGTACACGGGAGGAAACAGGTTCAACACGAAGGCTATAAAACCTAGCGAACGTGTTAGGTGTCGCCCAGCCCGCAGCTCTACAGATGTCTGTCAGCGAGGCGCCTTGCGCCAAGGCCCAGGAGGAGGCAACACTCCTGGTAGAGTGTGCCGTCAACCTAGGTGGGCAAGGGACGCCCTGGGACTCATAAGCCCGGACGATAGCATCCACTAACCAGTGGGATAACCTCTGCTTGGAGACAGTCTTCCCCTTCTGCTGGCCTCCGTAACAAACAAAGAGCTGATCTGAGGACCTGAAGCTTTGCGTTCTGTCCACGTAGCAACGCAGGGCGCGGACGGGACAGAGAAAAAGCTAGGGCTGGGTCTGCCTCCTCCAGGGGCAGCGCTTGCAGGTTCACTACCTGATCTACAAACGGAGTGGTAGGAACCTTGGGCACATATCCGAGCCGGGGTCTCAAACAGCGTGAGAAAGGCCCGGTCCGAACTCTAGGCACGATTCGTCGACCGAAAATGCCTGCAGATCCCCTACCCTCTTAAAAGAAGCCAAAGCCAACAGGAGAGCTGTCTTCATAGACAAGATATTAACTCGACCGAAGGCAAGGGTTCAAAAGGGGCCTCTGGAGTGCCCTAAGCACTAGAGTTAAGTCCCAAGAGGGTAAGGGGTGCACATTCCGAGGAGGATTCACCCTCCTGGCACCCTAAGGAATCTGATGACCAGGTCGTGCTTTCCGAATGACTTACATTCTACTGCATCGTGATGAGCGGCTATAGCGGCAACATACACTTGAGGGTGGAGGGAGACAGCCTTCGCTCCAACCCATCCTGCAGGAAGGAAAGCACGACTCCGATCGGGCAAGTTCGGGGGTCTTCCCGTTGGGAAGAACACCAATCGACAAACAGGTTCCACTTCAACGCATAGAGGCGCCTCGTAGAGGGGGCTCTAGCAGAAGTGATGGTGTCTACCACCCCCTGTGGTAGGCCACCTAGAACCTCCGCGTCCCATCCAGGGACCAGCATGAAGTCTCCATCTGGACGCGGGTGCCACAAGGTGCCCCGTCTCTGGGAAAGGAGGTCCTTCCTCAGAGGAATCGGCCAAGGAGGGACTGTCGCGAGGAGCATGAGTTCCACGAACCAAGTCCGGTTGGGCCAATACGGCGCAACGAGCAGGACCTGCTCCTCGTCCTCCCTGACCTTGCACAAGGTCTGTGGAAGAAGGCTCACTGGGGGAAACGCATACTTGCGAAGACCAAGGAGCCAGCTGTGCGCCAGTGCATCCGTACCGAGAGAACCTTCGGTCAGAGAAAAGAAGCACCGGCAATGTGTCGTGTCCGGAGAGGCAAACAGATCTATCTGAGCGGCTCCGAAAATTCCCCATATCAGCTGGACCGCCTGGGGGTGGAGTCGCCATTCTCCCGGGAGAGGTGGCTGCACGGTAGAGCACACCAGGGATGTGAATGGCTCGAAGCGACCTCAGATGCTTCTGACTCCACAGGAGGAGATGGCGGGCGAGTCGCAACATACGACGGGAACGTAGACCACCCTGGCGGTTGATGTACGCAACGGTCGCAGTGCTGTCCGAACGGACCAGTACATGCTTGTGCAAAAGCAGCCCCTTGAGGCGAGACAAGGCTAAGCATACTGCTTGCAACTCTAGGCAGTTGATGTGCCAATGCAGTTGAGGCCCCGTCCACAGACCTGAAACTGCATGCCCGTTGTACGTGGCCCCCCATCCGTTGGCAGAGGCATCTGTGAAAACCACAGCATGCCTAGAGACCTGGACTAAGGGCACTCAGGCCCGTAGAACCCAAGGTCTGACCAAGGACAGAAGGTTTGGCGACAGTGCGGGGTAATGTTGACCCGGAACGTGCCTCTCTGCCACGCCCATCTCGGGACTCGATCGTGAAGCCAGTGCTGAAGCGGTCTCATATGAAGCAGACCGAGCGGCGTTACTGCGGCTGCGGCTGCCATATGCCCCAGGAGCCTCTGAAACTGTTTCAGTGGGACCGCTGACCTGCCTTGAAAGGACTTGATGCAGTTGAGCACTGACTGGACGCGCTCCTCGGTGAGGCGCGCAGTCTGAGCGACCGAGTCCAACTCCATACCGAGATAAGAGATCCTCTGCATTGGGCAGAGTTTGCTCTTGTCCCAGTTGACCTGAAGACCCAAGCGGCTGAGGTGCCTGAGCACCAAGTCCCTGTGTTCGCACAACAGATCTCGCGAGTGAGCTATTATGAGCCAGTCGTCGAGATAGTTGAGAATGCGAACGTCACGTTCTCTCATGGGAACAATGGCCGCCTCCGCGACTTTCGTGAAGACACGGGGCGACAGGGCCAGGCCGAAGGGTAGGACTTGTACTGATATGCTCGACCTTCGAACGCAAACCGAAGAAAGGGTCGTGTCGAAGGAGAATCGAGACATGAAAGTACGCGTCCTACAGGTCGATCGCTGCAAACCAATCCTGGGGACGGATGCACTCGAAGATGCGTCTCTGCGTGAGCATTTTGAACGGGAGCTTGTGCAGGGCCCGATTCAAAACTCGCAGGTCCAGGATTGGCCGTAACCCCCCCGCCCTTCTTGGGTACAATGAAGTAAGGGCTGTAAAACCCAGACCTCATCTCGGCTGGAGGGACCGGCTCGATCGCGTCCTTCGCCAGCAGGACGTCGATCTCTTTCCTCAGGACAGGGGCATCGACACTCCGCACCCGAGTGAAGTGGACACCTCTGTACCTGGGAGGCCGGCGGGCAAACTGAATTGCATAGCCGAGCCGGATAGTACGGGTGAGCCCGTGGGACAGCTCAGAAAGCGCTAGCCAGGCTTCGAGAGACCGTACCAACGAACCCACCCGGACCACCGGCGTACCCGCGGAGGGGCAGCGAGGTAGAAGGCAGGGTCCAGACTCCGGAGGCATTACTGCGGCCGAGAGAGAGGTCTGGGTGTGCGGGGCAACACCTACCTGCTTCCACCGGGGAACAGACGGCAGGGAAGGCTCGGAGGCGTTCGGCTGCGGGCTGTCCCTAGGCGAAGAAAGGAGGGGAAACGAGGAGCGAGGCCCGAGGGCGTCGAGTCCAGGTTTTCGCACCTCCTTGCCCAGCGGGAGATGAGAGTGACGAGGCCGTGGCGGCATCACTGACATCTGAGAAATGGAAGAGGGGGAAAGGAGTGGCAAGGCATGGGAGCGTTGCTCACTTCAGTCCGCACCCTCGTGACCCAGAGATGGAAGAAACTGCTCTAGAAAATGAGGGTACCACTGGACTCCGGGGAGCCAGCGGCGGAACAGAATGAAAAGATTCTCCACCCCGTCCTCCTCCGGGGGAGGGAGAGGTGCTTGCACCGTCTCCGAGAGAGCAATTCCCTACAACGCTGGGTCACCTGTCTCAGGGCTGCCGAGACAGGTGGCGCCGTCTTCCTGCGAAGCTAGACGTCACAGTACAGCTAGCTGTGACAGCTTCACAGGGGACTGACACCCTTGGCGACAAACAGACTGAGGAGGAGCATGAGTGACCCGGAAGCACATCGAGTCAAGCTCGTAGTTTCCTCAGCCTGCTTCTGAACTGTGGAGAGCCGCTGGGCACAGTCTCCAACAGTGTCACCGAAACAGGGCAAACCTTAAGAAATAGGAGCATCGAGAAATAAAACTTTGGCGATGTCTCGATGTCCCTATACTGACCATCACATGCAGGGAAGAGGTGGTCTGCCATTAGCAAAACCACCATCAAGGGTACTGAGAGAGGAAAAACTTTCACAGATTTTGGCACCAACATGCCTCCATACTGCAAAAAGTTCTTCACATACATCCGGGCAAGCACGGGGGCGGGGCAAGGCGACACGCGTTGCACTGCGCCCCCAGAGTAGCCAGGGAAGTGTGGCTGTCAAGTCTGGACCTGATAGCATGAGCGCACACACCATTACAGTGGGAACTCAGTATCACCATAACCAGAGTGTAACAGCCCTCTCTCCGATGCAGCGATCGACATCTGATCCTCCCCTGGAGCCCCGAATGAAACACTTGGTTCCTCATGAGAACCACCAGTAATTCCATCCGTAAAGCTGCCAGGCATGCAAAAAACAGTGAAGGTGGCCACAAAGCTTGATGACACACGGCACGTTGAACGCTTTTTCAAGACAAACAACGCGCCGACGTGGTCATGCTCTCATAAGAGAGCATAAACCACCCACGAACACAGTTTCAGCATGTTTGCGATGCGCTAGAGGAGTGAGGGGTTCCCTCACTGTAGTCCTCAGATCACCAATGCTATTAGCCAAAGTAGGCCTCTTCTGGTGCAGAAACGGAACTAGATCGGGGAATATGCAAAGGGACTCCACCTCGTTTGAGGCACTTGAGTCTCGACCGCGCATCTAGCGCGCCGAATGACGCGCGCTGGGTTGCCGTGACAACCCGCGCTGTCAGCCGGCGGCTCGACGGCACACGGCACGCTGAACGGCTCAAGCCTTTACGAGAAAGGGGAGACGAACAACGCGCCGACGTGGTCATGCTCTGATGAGAGAACATGAACCACCCACGAACGCAGTCTCAACACGCTTAAGCCCAGGCATGTGAAACAGTGATCGTGGCCGTCAAATGAGGACAGGAAACGACCGCATCCAGAAACACACAGGTGAAACGTCATCCTGAAAAGGACGCGATCTTCACCCGTGTTGCTCTTTTACAGAAACACTCTCTTATTGTGCTGAAGCACACAGGGATCAACGCGGCAACACAGCGGGGAAACTGCAAGCCCGCTGTGTGCACTCAACCGAATACCAGCTGTGAGAACAGCTTTTTGTTTAAAGATGTAGATCGCGTGCAGTAACAGCCAGCGCCCGGGAGCTCGCGAAGATCACTGAAGCGCCATCACGCCAACACAGAGAGGTCTCGGAAAACAGAGACTCGTTGTCTCATTCACTCAAGAGGACACAACTGGTCGGCTCCGAAGCAAAAAGCATTGTGTATGCGTTTGCTTCCGCACCTTTATACCCGCACTGGCAGGCGGGTCGCGGAATGCAAATCTTGCATGCCAATATTCATTGGCTTGTTTTAGTTCACTCGAAGTCGATTGGTCTCCCTAGCGTGATCCCAATTCGTCAGGGAACTCCCCCGATGACACGTCGGAGTTCCCAGGACGAAAGGGAACTATGTTGGCATTAGTGGAATTGCACTATCATGGTTTAAATCATACGTATCTCCCCGTTATCAGTTTGTAGCAGTAAATGAAGAGATGTCTTATCGATCACAAGTTCAGTATGGTGTGCCACAAGGCTCAGTACTTGGACCGTCGCTGTTCACACTGTACATGCTACTATTAGGAGATATCATTAGGAAACATGGAATTATCTTTCACTAGCTGCGTTTCATGGTTCAATCGGAATGAAATCAATCCGATTGATGAATCTGAACACGGTGTTTACATGAACGATAAATAAAGTAATCGGGTTGATGTGCACGTTTAAGTGTCACAAGATTCAAATCGAAATGGATTTTTTGACATGCGCACACTGCACGAATATATGTCACTGGTCGCGCATAACTATTCTCCTCTATCGGTTCTTTATTTGTTTTAAACCAGAGACTTAATATGTATCCGTCTCTAGTCATGATTTGGAGACGATGAGCATATTAACCGTTTTGCCGCTGCTTTTCACTGATATTTATCACGCAGTAAAACCCTGTGCCCAAAACCATCGTGTGTGTGTGAGAATCTGAAACGCCTACTGGTGGGACGTTGTCCTGCTTCACTTCACAGACGCTGAGTGAAATGAGAATTTTTTAATAACGGAACACTCATTTGTATGACACTTTATTCAACAGGAAGAACAGCTCGTTCCGTGGGTCATTTGTCATTACGCTATTTCAATGTCATTGCACATTGCGCAGTCCTTTTAGTTTCGGTTTTCAATCCGATCGAGTGTTCTCTCGATTGGATTACAAAAGGAGTAAACCACCCTTTTCAATCCGATCGAAATTCCAATCGGATCGTGCTCAATCGGATTGATTAACCCTCTGGGGTCGGTGGTATCGCCGGCGAAACCAGCTCACTTTTTTCCTTATCAGTGCAAAAGAGACTCAAATTACTCTGTTGATTTTGATCTTACATATAAGTGTTATACATCATGCAATCCTGTTAAGTTTGTATTTTTTTTGTGGAACCTCACAATAAAAACAAAGTGTTGTGCTTTTCACCAAATAAAGAAAAATAAACATGATGCGCGTTTTGCCTTCTCTCTGTCAGTTAAGTCCATTCTGAAACACTTTTTAAATGTGATATTCTCTAAACATATTTGTAGGCTATATTAGCCTACATATATTTCACTCAGTTTTGATAAGTTTATGACACTGATTATCATGCTAAATAGCCTACTGCCTTATGCTTATGCATTTTGTTTTCGAACTGCTTATTAGGTTATGATTTAGTGAAATATATGCCAGCCTCCGGTAAAATATGTGATACTGTCTAAATACAATATATTTTTTTACATATAAATGTTCAGTTTTGTTTAGTCCATGACTACTTATCATGCTAAAATAGCCTACTGCCTTAGCCTATGTGTAATGTATTTTTTTGCGAATAACTGCTAGGTTATATGTGATAGAAATATATTTCAGACTCCGGTAAAATACGTGATCTGTCTAAATACAATATAAGTTAGCCCATATATAAATGTTTAGTTTTGGTTAGCCTATGACACTTTATCATGCGTAAATAGGCCTACTTGTTTGTGAATACAGGTGTAAATGTTTTAAATGTAAGTTAGTGATGTGTCGTTCGTTCGCGAACAATCCGTTCATTGTGTAGCCTATCCCTAAATGCGTGCTGTCTATATGCTGGGCCTGATGGCATCAGCAGCCTCTGTACTCCAGCTGGGCCTGCTTCGCATGCGCCCACTACAGATGTGGGTGAAAACGCGAGTTCCGCCCCGGCATGGACCGCTGGTCTGTTTCGCCTCAGGGTCGATCTAAAGTGCGTTTCAGCTCTGGAACCTTGGAAAGTAACCGACTGGTATCAGTCAGGTGTGAGTCTGGGGACCGCCTCGAGTGTGATGGTGGTGTATACGGACGCCTACACTTCGGGATGGGGAGCGCTGCTCGAGGGCAGACCGCAGACGGTCCAACTGCTGTTGGAAACATTCAACAGAGCGCAGGTGGACCTGCCTCAAGGTATTCAAGCACCGAGGGCGCGCGCGCGGATTTCAGTTTCCCGAGCCCACAAAGTGCGGCGAAAACATTTTCAGTGTAACTGCCACGGTTCAGCTCGTCTGCGACAATCTTTGCGGCATCCATCTGCATTGAATTGAATTGAGCCGACCAGAGCACAGCATAATAAGTAGCCATGCGGTTCACTTGGAGGGCGGGGACAAAAGCGCCATATTCAGTATGGAAATACACACAGACAATAACACGCCACGCCCCTACTGCGTGCTAGAATCTACGAAAACAAGCCGATTTCAACCTCAAAATGTAAGCTTTTAAATATACCAATACTGCTATCTCAAACATGGAGACGCTTCTTCGTGACTTCAACTAACAGATTCTGCAAAAAAGCGAAAATCACAAATTTTGGAAAAAAAACGCTTGTTTCTCATTTTTCTCGCAAGTTGTGCTGCCGACTTGTGTCCCTGGTTTCTGTAACGGGTCACATATGTTGGCGTAAGATTATGCTTACACTCCTCTCACCGCCTGATTTATGAAGCTGTGCGTATCTTTGAAATCTAGGTGCACGCAATACCTGCCCTTGATAAATGCCGCGGCTGAAAACGATTGTCATTAGAATAACACACCCCTATATATTCAAGTCTCCGCTTCCCCCACGCCCTCATTTTACGCCATAAACACACGGAAGACGGCAAAGAAGAGAAACTTCTCCGACGTGGAGATCGAGGCCATCACCAGGGAAATGTAAAGAAACACATTTTTTTTATTTAGGAGTTTAAAGAGTGAGATTAGGTGCCCACAAAAACAAAATATGGACCCGAATTACGAGTTCTGTTAATATTGTGTGGGAGTTGAACCGTTGAGAAGCGCACTCCAGCAGAGGTAAGAATGTTTTATTGCTTAATATAGACCAATAGTGATCAAGTTAAGCATTCTTATTTGCATTTTCATGTTTATTGTAGGTGGGAAAAAAAGTGGTCAGATATAAAGATTGCCACAAAGAGGCGCATCTCGGCACTGAAGAGGAGCCAGAGTTGATTTTTCGTTATGATTTTTATTATTAATTACGCTTATTGATATTAAGAAGAAGAATGTCGTTATTATTATTATTTAAAGGAGAAGAAGAATGTCATTTTTATTATTTTGTCAGTCTGAATTATTTTTTGGTCATTGAAAGCCTGTCATTACTGAACCCAGTCCGTGCGCACGAGCCGGGCCTTACCCTGGGACGTCAGGTAAAGCGCACAGGCTCGCAACTGAAGGAATACATATGCCTACAAATCAAATGCTTTGGTAAAATCACACAAATTAACATTGAAGTCCATGTTGCACAAAAATAAACACTGAATTTATAATTTGTTGTTGTTGTTGTTGTTTACAGTTGGTGATAATATATTATATCTTTTAGTTTGTCAGTGCGTTTTGTGGTGTTAGGAATTGTTTTTCTGCACATTTCTCCACACTAACTCAAACGTGCGTACACCACCTCCTGAGCTGGTGTAGGATTTGAGCGTGCCGTACGCCAAAGTCCATATTGATATTGAAGTCAATATTCAATATTGATATTGAAGTCACCGTGGTTTTGGGTGTACGCCAGGTGTACGCTGGAAATTTGGTGTACGCACTTTTGATAAATGAGGGCCATTGGCCCTCATTTATCATTCTTGCGTACAAACGGGCGTATATGTTGCCGTAAGATTATGCGTACACTCCTCTCACCGCCTGATGTATGAAGCTGTGCGTACCTTTGAAATCTAGGTGTACGCAATACCTGTCCTTGATAAATGCTGCGGCTGGAAACGATCGTCATTAGAATAACACGCCCCTATATATTCAAGTCTCCGCTTCCCCCACGCCCTCATTTTACGCCATAAACACACGGAAGACGGCAAAGAAGAGAAACTTCTCCGACGTGGAGATCGAGGCCATCACCAGGGAAATGGAAAGAAACAAAATTGTTTTATTTGGGAGTTTAAAGGTGCCATATGTCAAAAAATCTATTCAAACACCACATATTCCATACCAGATGGGGGCAGTTTACCTCCAGAAAGTTGGCCTACTCTAGTCTGTTTTTTAGTTTCAGGTTGTTAATCTTCTTAAACCGTCAAATAGTCTGCTTTGTCCCGCCAAAGCCTATTTTGATCGTTGAGGGATGAAGACTAGAATGACTGCTGCCGCTGCGCTTGACAGGGTGCGTTACGAGCAGAGAGAGAGACAGAGAGAGCGAGCCCCGGCCGTGCGCGCGCGCACTCTCACGTCTTCAAACAACACGAGAGCGTTCCTGCTCTCTCTCCCTCGCGCATATTAATCAAATCAATTGACACGATAGTAAGACCACAGTTTCACATGGAGCATTTGGAGATTTTTAGAGATTAAAGAGATACAAGCAGTGCGAGTTATTCGTGTGTTGCAATTTGGCTGGTGGTTATGTATGTTGCCCGCATACCGCCTCCCATGGCCGAAACTGGTATTACAACACCTGACGGGCCGGGGCTAGTAATGCTAATGCTAATTTAGGTTGATATCTGTTACAGTTTGACTCTTTGTTTTCCCCTTTCTCTTAGTGTTTTTGGTTTAGTGCTATTCAGTTTTCCCGCTCCTCGTTAGTGTTTAGTTCCCTCACCTGTCTCCCTGTCATTATCAGTTCCTTTGCCCCAGCTGTGTCTTGTTCCCATAATCAGTTCTGTGTATATAAGTTCCTCCCATGCCTGTATTCCTTGTCGGTTATTGTTTCTGTGTAGATGTACGTTTCTGTGGTACTCCCCGTTTCCATTAAATAGATGTGATTGTTCCAAGTTCCTTGTCGTGCGCATTTCTCCTACCAAGAACGTGACAGAATAACCGACCGATATTCCAAACTATGATGGCTGAAGACAAGCTCCTCTCCATTTCTCAGGGTGGACGATCGGTGGAGAGGTATGTCGAAGAGTGCCTGAGTCTATACCATCAGGTGAGCTGGGGTAACTCTATGATGAATGCTTGCTTCCGGATGGGTCTGGATGATGATAAATTATTCAGATTCATCTCCCCTGAGGAGTGTTATAGGTCAATTCCTGACTTTCTTAACTATATCCTAGAGTTACATGGCTCTAACTTCTTTGTCGATATAGCAGACAATAGTCAAAGTCATCATCCAGTTCCCATCCGGAGGCATGTGGATACCCCAGTTCACCTCGAACCGGCACCTTCCACATACCTCTCCGAGGGTTCCAAGTCCCCCGGTCCTGTGAACCCCGCCAAGCCTGCACTCCGCACCAGCCCAGTCACCAGATCAGTCCATGTTCGTCCAGGGCTGATTTCCAGCGTGGCTGACCTCCCGCTGATGTCAGTGCGATCAGCTAGAAAGACAGCTGCCAAGGCTAAACTTCACGTCATCTCCGTCCAGCCAGAGACCGTCCAGCCAGAGACCGTCCAGCCAGAGATTCACGTCACGCCTGCCGAGCCAGAGCTTCACGTCACGCCTGCCGAGCCAGAGCTTTACGTCACGCCTGCCGAGCCAGAGCTTCACGTCACGCCTGCCGAACCAGAGGTTCACGTCACGCCCAGCCCTTCTGAGCCTTCTCCGCTGGTCCCGTCCAGCCCTTCTGAGCCTTCTCCACTGGTCCCGTCCAGCCCTTCTGAGCCTTCTCCGCTGGTCCCGTCCAGCCCTTCTGGACCTTCACCGCTGGTTCCATCCAGCACAGCCAGGCCTTCACCACTAGCCCAGCCAGAGACTTTCCATGTCCCAGAGCCTGTGATTTCCCCCCAAGAAAGTTTTGGGGGGGATATAGGACACCTAAAGAGACGTCACCGCCATGGCCACCCGAAGGGTCTTCACCACCACGGCCGCCTGAAGGGTCTTCACCGCCGTGGCCACCTGAAGAGCCTGCACCGCCATGGCCACCCGAAGGGTCTTCACCACCACGGTCGCCTGAAGGGTCTTCACCGCCGTGGCCACCTGAAGAGCCTGCACCGCCATGGCCACCCGAGGGTCCCACAGCTCCGCCCTGGACGCCCGAGGGTCCCACAGCTCCGCCCTGGACACCCGAGGGTCCCACAGCTCCGCCCTGGACGCCCGAGGGTCCCACAGCTCCGCCCTGGACGCCCGAGGGTCCCACAGCTCCGCCCTGGACGCCCGAGGGTCCCACAGCTCCGCCCTGGACGCCCGAGGTTCAGCCTGCTCTGCCCTGGCCACGCCCACAGCCTACTCCGCCGTGGCCACGCCCACAGCCTGCTCCGCCCTGGAGGCTTCCCGGACCTGCACCATGCCCTCGTCAGGCTCCAGGGCGCCCACCCTCCCACCCCTTTGGATGTTATACGGCGCGATGACGCGCCTTTTTGGGAGGGGGCGTACTGTTACAGTTTGACTCTTTGTTTTCCCCTTTCTCTTAGTGTTTTTGGTTTAGTGCTATTCAGTTTTCCCGCTCCTCGTTAGTGTTTAGTTCCCTCACCTGTCTCCCTGTCATTATCAGTTCCTTTGCCCCAGCTGTGTCTTGTTCCCATAATCAGTTCTGTGTATATAAGTTCCTCCCATGCCTGTATTCCTTGTCGGTTATTGTTTCTGTGTAGATGTACGTTTCTGTGGTACTCCCCGTTTCCATTAAATAGATGTGATTGTTCCAAGTTCCTTGTCGTGCGCATTTCTCCTACCAAGAACGTGACAATATCTCTGCAACACTATAACTTTTCATTTTTTTAATGACATCATCGCCCTTATTTCTTCTCATTCTTTTGATGCGTGTAGCTCATTTTTTTGGATATTTTTACCTCAATTATTACACATGGCACCTTTAAAGAGTGGGATTAGGTGCCCACAAAAGCAAAATATGGACCCGAATTATGAGTTCTGTTAATATTGTGTGGGGGTTGAACCGTTGAGAAGCGCACTCCAGCAGAGATAAGAATGTTTTATTGCTTAATATAGACCAATAGTGATCAAGCTATACGTTTTCTTTATTGCTTAATATAGACCAATAGTGCATTCAATAGTTAAGCATTCGTATTTGCATTTTCTTGTTTATTGTAGGTGGGGAAAAAAAGTGGTCAAATATAGGCCTAAAGATCGCCACAAAGAGGCATGTCTCGGCACTGAAGAGGAGCCAGAGTCGATTTTTCGTTATGATTTTTATTATTAATGACGCTTATTAATGAATTATAAGAATTTTGTTATTATTATTATTTAAAAGTTTGTTTCATTTTTATTATTTTGTCAGTCTGAATTATTTTTTGGTCATTGAAAGCCTTTCATTACTGAACCCAGTCCGTGCGCACAAGACGTCAGGTAAAGCGCACAGGCTCGCAACTGAAGGAATACATATGCCTACAAATCAAATGCTTTGGTAAAATCACACAAATTAAACATTGAAGTCCGTGTTGCACAAAAATAAACACTGAAGTTTATAATTTGTTGTTGTTGTTGTTGTTTACAGTGGGTCATAATATATCATATCTTTTAGTTCCCTTTATCGAAAAAGGGAACTCACGATGCGTCGATGACGCCTCCAGCGTGACTGCGTCTGAAGCATCTATGCCAACTAGTCCAATGGAAAGAGAGAATGAGCGTCACGGGCGGGTGACATCATGACCAGGAAATGATAAAAGAACTTCCGCTGTAAACCGGCTGTTAGCTTCTGTTGCCTCAGCAAGCGATCTGTGTCAAACTGTCTCTGTCTATTTATTGTTGTCTGTTGCAATATTGTTGGAAACGTTATGCCGAAACAAGTCTACAAGCAGTGTATTCCTCCCTGCCCGCGTTATTTAACGGGTGGGGACACACACGAGCTTTGTGTGATTTGTTTGGGAGTGGAGCATGCGGTCTCAGCCTTCGAGGGGGCTGAGTGCCAACACTGTGAAAAGCTACCGCTTCGCATGCTCCGCTCTCGCCTGTCACTCTTTGATAAACAGAGTGGGCAGGCTCGCGATCCTCAGGGATCAGGACCCGCGTCTGCCGAGGCAACGCGGAGAATGCATTCCTGGGGATCGCAATTGGATCTTTCGGAGGGGTTGGAGACGGGTCAGAGGGCCTTTTCTCCTTCCTTACCCGGGAGATCCAGCTCTCCTCCCCCGGTGTCGGAAGCACGCTTTGCGGTTTCTTGCGCCCGGGGAGAGAGCCCTCCTTTACTTCAATGCTCTTCTTCCGAGGAAGTTGATGTTATGAGTTTGGAGAGTGAAAATGCACACATGGGGGAAAGGGATTCACAATTTATTTCCCCGGGATATGATGAGCTGATGGATGTTATGTCACGGGCGGTAGAGAAATTAAATATTGAATGGCCATCTGAAAATAAGGGCACTCGTCCCAAAAGCAAGCTAGATGAGCGCTTTCTATCTTCAGCCACATTATCTCCACCACGAGGGCTTCCTTTCTTTCGAGATTTACACAATGAGTTATCTAAATCATGGAATAAACCTTTTTCATCTTGTGTTTTTAGCCCTTAAGCTAGTACATATACAAAAATTAGAGGGCTAAGAGAGTATGGTTATGAGTCGATGCCCCAGGCGGAACAGAATTTAGCCAGTTATCTTGCGCCTGGTCCTGCATCTTCTTTGAAAGCCCCGGTTTTGCCCACTAGACTGCTCAAAGCCACATCTGTTTTAGTGGGCAAAGCTTATTCGGCAGCAGGTCAAGCCGGAGCGTGTTTACATACTATGGCACTGCTCCAGGCTTATCAAGCTGATCTGCTGGGGGATCTGGATAATAGCGAGGGAATTAGTCAGGACGATGTTCGAGAACTTCGTCGGGCTACTGATCTTTCTCTCAGGGCTACTAAGGAGACCGCCAGAGCAATTGGGCGGTCTATGGCAGCCTTGGTAGCCACTGAGAGGCATTTATGGTTGAATCTTTCTGAGATTAAAGAAAAAGATCGAACTTTTTTATTAGACGCTCCACTTGAACCCTCTGGTCTCTTCGGTGACGCAGTTCACGCGGTCGTGGAAAGGTTCCAAGAGTCTAAAAAGCAGTCTGATGCTTTTAAAAAGTTAATCCCTCGCCGTGTCCAGCCCCCTGGGGCTGCTGGGCGTGAGCAGCCCCAGCCGTCTAGCTCATCATATCATGTGCAACAAAAAGAGAGTGTTGCGTCTCGCGTTCCTCCACGTAGATACTGGAGACAGACGCAACCCTCTCAGCCGAAGTCTTCTAAGTCGAAGCCGGATCTGAGGACTGTTCTTCAGGCGAAGAAGACTTCGGCTAAAAAAAAAGGTCCTGATGTTTAGGCGTCAGGCCTGTGAGGACAGCCCGACCGAAGTGAAGTGGTGTACACCTCATTACACGGTGCCTGTTCTATTTCGGGGTCCTCACGAGACCGTCCTGCCAACCCTGCCACCTCTGGTGCTTCAGGGCGCAGCGGTCTCCAGCGAGTCGCTGATGCTATGCTGCGGCACAGCATCGGTTTAGCGCCCTCTGAGGGGGCTTTAGAGCAGTCAGGTCAGGTAGTTCCTGCCATTATGTTTCAGGCTCCAGATTTGGCTGTCTCAGTAACACCAGAGAGGCTGGTTCCCTTAGTAAATTGTCTGGCAGCGTGGAAGCTTCTGCCGAATATTTCTCATTGGGTCCTGCAGATTGTAGAGAAGGGATACAGAATCCAGTTTGGCTCTCGTCCTCCTCGTTACAACGGGGTGCTGCCCACAGTGGTGCATCCCGAGCAGGCTCTGGTAATGGAGCAAGAAGTAAAGGCCCTGTTAGCAAAAGAAGCTATAGAACAGGTGTACTCACCCGACAGAGAGTCGGGTTTTTACAGCCGTTATTTCATTGTTCCAAAAAAGGATGGAGGGTTGCGTCCCATTTTAGATCTTCGCCTGTTAAATCAGTCAGTTCAGAAACTAAAGTTCAAGATGCTGATCCTCAAACAGATCGTGACCCAAATCAGATCCGAGGACTGGTTTGTCACGATAGATCTGAAGGATGCATACTTCCATATCTCCATCCTCCCTCAGCACAGGAAGTTCCTAAGGTTTTCTTTCAGGGGCAAAGAATACCAATATTGGGTCCTTCCTTTCGGCCTAGCTTTATCACCCCGCACGTTCACGAAGTGCGTGGATGCAGCTTTAGCCCCTCTCAGGCTTCAGGGCATACGCATTCTGAATTACATCGACGACTGGCTGATTCTAGCGGAATCAGAGCAGTTGGCGGTTTGGCACCGAGGTGTCGTTCTCGCTCATATGCAGATGTTGGGGTTGAGGCTCAATACCAAGAAGAGTGTACTTTCTCCAGTACAGAGGACCACTTTCCTTGGTGTGGTATGGGATTCAGTGACGATGAGGGCCAACCTATCGCCCATTCGTGTAGCTGCTATCCTGGCAGCCATCAAAGAGCTAAAGCTAGGTCAGTCACGCACTGTAAAACAGTTAGAGAGACTGTTGGGTCTACTGGCAGCAGCGTCCAACGTGATACCTTTTGGCCTGCTGTACATGAGGCCTTTACAGTGGTGGCTCAGGACCAGAGGGTTCTCCCCGAGGGGAAACCCACTTCGTATGATCAAGGTCACGCGGCTATGCCTTCGTGCCTTAGATATATGGAGGAAGCACTGGTTCTTAACCCAGGGTCCGGTGTTGGGAGCTCTTTGCCATCGAGCTACTATCTCGACAGATGCTTCCCTCACCGGCTTGGGAGCGGTAATGGAATGCCGCTCGGTTCAGGGTCTGTGGAAAAGTCATCATCTTTCGTGGCACATAAATTGCCTGGAGATGATGGCTGTCTTCAATGCGTTGAGACATTTCCTTCCAGACCTAAGGGGCCATCATGTGCTCGTTCGAACAGACAACACATCAGTGGTCTCTTATCTGAACCGTCAGGGGGGTCTGCGGTCGCGTCCGCTTTGCAAATTGGCGCACCAGATCCTCCTGTGGTCTCTAGGGAA
Organism: Chrosomus eos; assembly: GCA_036326025.1. Lineage (NCBI taxonomy): Eukaryota > Metazoa > Chordata > Actinopteri > Cypriniformes > Leuciscidae > Chrosomus > Chrosomus eos. The sequence continues at coordinate 14,372,239 of CM070828.1, read as the reverse complement.
GGTACTCTCTCTGAGGGCAGTGTATATTCCTGGGGACCAGAATATAGGAGCAGACATCCTGTCGAGGCAGGAGCTGAGGCCAGGGGACTGGAGACTCCACCCCGAGGCGGTGGAGAAAATCTGGGAGGCATATGGCCAAGCAGAAGTGGATCTGTTTGCGTCTCAGAATACGACGCACCGTCCTCTTTGGTATTCCCTTACGCACCCAGCCCCTCAGGGGCTGGATGCTATGGTGCAGACGGGGCCAAGGCTACGTCTGTACGCCTTTCCCCCTGTTGCTCTGCTCCCAGGAGTGCTGGAGCGGGTCCGTCGGTATGGAATAAGCCTACTGCTAGTAGCACCACGCTGGCCAAGTCGGATCTGGTTTTCGGACCTGATCCATCTTCTAGACGGTCATCCATTGGAGATCCCGATCAGGAGAGACCTTCTGTCTCAGGCCGGAGGCACAATATTTCACCCTCGACCAGAGATTTGGAACCTGTGGGTTTGGCCTCTGAGGGGGCCCAACTCATAGAGAGTTGTCTTTCAGCCGAGGCTGCTGAGACCATTCTAAGCTCCAGAGCTCCAGCTACTAGGAAACTATATGCGCTTAAATGGAGAGTTTTCTCTTTATGGTGTCACCGACATCATTGGGATCCAGTTAACTGTTCTGTGAACACAGTACTCGAGTTCCTGCAGGAGCGCTTTACGTCAGGTCTATGTCCTTCCACCCTTAAGGTCTACGTGGCGGCCATTGCGGCTTACCACGCCCTGGTGGGGGTACATCACTGGGTCGAGACCCCCTGATTACACGTTTCCTTCGTGGCACTTTGAGGCTCAGGCCCGCAACTCGCACTAGGGTGCCAGCTTGGGATCTGACTATAGTTCTAGAAGGCCTGTCTAGGGCTCCATTCGAGCCCTTAGATTCGGTCTCAAATAAGTTTCTTACCCTTAAGACTATCTTTCTGCTAGCTATTTCGTCCCTTAGGAGAGTTGGTGACCTTCAGGCCCTTTCGGTCTCCCCCACTTGCCTTGAGTTTGCACCGGGGATGGTCAAGGCATTCTTATATCCAAAACAGGGATACGTCCCTAAGGTGCCGACCTTTACTCCGAGGCCTATTGTGCTGCAGGCTTTCTGTCCTCCTCCTTTTACATCTGCGGACCAGGAAAGACTGCACCTATTGTGTCCAGTGCGAGCATTGGACACTTATGTACGTCTGACATCCTCTATGAGGAAGTCCGACCAATTACTGATTTGCTTTGGATCACCTAAGAAAGGTCTTCCTGCTTCCAAACAGACAGTCAGTAAGTGGATAGTCGAGGCTATTTCACTTGCATAGGAGCAGACATCCTGTCGAGGCAGGAGCTGAGGCCAGGGGACAAGTACTCGGGCCAGCCTTGTCCTTTGGTGGTCCGAGCTCATTCGACCAGGAGTATGGCGACTTCTAAAGCCTTACTGTATGGAGTTTCTCTTCAAGATGTCTGTGATGTGGCGGGCTGGTCCTCTCCGCTCACATTCGTGAGATTTTACAGTTTAGACCTGGATGCTGCCCCAGGTTCTCAGGTGCTTAGTGCTTAGTACAACAGACTGACACTCAGGTACTTGGAATTCTGGCGCTTTGGGTATTCTCGTTCCCGTAGCGTTTTCGCTGCATCTCGAAGTTCCCTTTTCGATAAGGGAACGTCTCAGGTTACTATTGTAACCATAGTTCCCTGAGAAACAGGGAACGAGACGATGCGTCTCCCTGCCATACTTCCTGCGTCCCTGCGATCGGCTTTCTTCGGCAAATTTCGAAGTTAACTGCCGGTTTGTAGCGGAAGTGCTTTTATCATTTCCTGGTCATGACGTCACCCGCCCGTGACGCTCATTCTCTCTTTCCATTGGACTAGTTGGCATAGATGCTTCAGACGCAGTCACGCTGGAGGCGTTCCTACTGCGTCATCGACGCATCGTCTCATTCCCTGTTTCCCAGGGAACTATGGTTACAATAGTAACCTGAGACGTTTGTCAGTGCGTTTTGTGGTGTTAGGAATTGTTTTTCTGCGCATTTCTGCACTCAAAACGTGCGTACACCACCTCCTGAGCAGGTGTAGGATTTGAGCGTGCCGTACGCCAAATTCCATATTGATAAATCTCAAATTCACCGTGGTTTTGAGTGTACGCCAGGTGTACGCTGGAAATTTGGTGTACTCACTTTTGATAAATGAGGGCCAATGTGATCAGATCTCAGTGTAATGTAAATGCAAGCCACCCATTGTGTCTGCATTCACAGGTGGACATAATATAAATCCCCGCCCAGTCTCCCCACTTCGCTGTCAGAAAATAATGTTATTATTGTTTCAGCATGTTTATCAATATCCCATTTCTGTCAATATAGTCATTGCACGCTATAAACTTAAACCCAGATGATTGATAATGTGACTTGTTTAACATGATCAACACAGTTATTTTTGTATGATCAACTCTGGAAGTATTCCTTTGTTCAAAAAACTTAATTTAATCTAACTACAGGAGATTGCATAGGAAAGTAAAGTGAGTGAGTGAAAACAATTGGGACATTGTTTAATTTGTATCATCTTTACTCTTAATCTGGTGTCGTGCCACAGACCTAATTTAAATAGTATGCAGGAAACAGAGATCCGATCGGTTATCCAGATACAGAGGCTACTTAATGTGAACAAATGTAAACGCACCATGTCCTGATTAGCTCATGATACAATCTGCTTGATCGGCGCAGTAATATCATCACTCCAGGATCATTCAGGAGTGACGATATTACTGCGCCGAGTCGAAGTGCTCCCAAGTGCTATTCCGCCATACATTATAGTTATCCATTTTACTCGCTTAGAAAAGCGCCACGTTTTATTTTGTGTCACCATACTTGGTCGTGTAACTACTCGTGTAACTGTATTTAAATAGGGAAAACGTGGAGGTGTTTGGTCGCTTCTAACTTCATCTCTGTTTGTATCCTAATGAATGAACTGGGCTATCAAAGTGTCGCCACGTGCCAGAGTGAATGAGTGCACACACTGAGACGAGAGAGGTATGTATCAACTTAAGGGAATAACATAACATAACATAACAACGTTTAATATGAAAAAACGGTGGAGTGTTCCTTTAAAAAACAACTTCAAAATCACTCTTTAGTTTTGTCTGGGGAAAAAGGAGACATCAAAAGGTCATTAATGAGTCGCTGCCCCTTTGGTGATCTGGCCAAATGTGAGCAGAGTGTGTGTGCATCGTGTTTCAAATGTTTTTAAAAATAACTTTTTAAATGATTGGATGCATGATTTTTAAACTAGACTGAATTTGGACAACATTGATATGGCGATATTTAATTTTCGTCAGTTGTTTTGCCTTTTCTGGCTTTGGGGAATAATGATTTGGAGAGTTACTCAAACATTGGGCCTGCAGGATGAAAGTGAGCCGAGGCCAGTACTGTCCTTCATCACCTATAGCCGGCTGGAGCTCTTGGGGTTGCGGCTTTCAGCTACAGGTGGATTTGTTCCTGACTTCGATCTGTCGGAATCAATTTTAAGACCAGGAAGAGAGGTTGCAGAGGAGGAGTTCGGGTTAGTAACAGTCGACGGAGGTATAAACCAGTGTTACCTGCAGTGATTGAATTGACAAATTGTCTGCTCTTATGTGCTACGGTCGCCTTTTTGGACTGACAACTTGGTTGTCCAACAAGATACCAGAGCCTCATGTAAAAATGGAAGGATTTTCACTCCACAGACTGGACAGAGACTCAGAGAAGACTGGTAGGAGGAGGTGTTTGCCTCTATGTGAAAGATAAGTGGAGTCATCCTAGCCATGTTATGGTGAAAGAGAACATTTGTGACCAGAACATTGAAATGCTTGCGGAAAGTTGCACATCTTATTACTTGCCCAGAGAGCTTTCTCAGGTTTTTGTACAAGTGGTCTACATTCAACCCATCCAAGGTTGGCCACGGAAACAATTTTGAAAGTTACCTATGAAATGCAACGCGCTTCCCTGGATGCATTGGTTATAATTCATGGGGATTTTAACCAGTTCACTCTCTGCTACCTTACCCTCCTTTAAGCAAATGGTGACATGTCCTACGAGGGATGGTAAACTTATTTACCTGTTTTATACAAACGTTAAGGAGAGTTATAGTGCGAAGAAGCTTCCACCACTGGGGCAATCAGACCAAAATTTTATATCCTTGGCATCCAGATTCTCTCCTGCAATCCAAAATCAGCCGGCTCCAAGACTCTGTGTGTGTGTGTGTGGTCAGAGGACGCCTGTGAAAGGTTAAAAGACTGCCAGCAGCCATATTTATGCCAGCAGCCACCAGCAGCCATATTTATGCCAGCAGCCATATCACCCTGTAGCCCCTGTAGTGGTGGGCATTCTGGCGCAATATGGCTGCCGTCGCATTATCCAGGTGGTTGAGGAGATTCCCCCTTCTATGTAAAGCGCTTTGAGTGCCGAGAAAAGCACTATATAAATGTAATGAATTATTATTATTATTATTATTATTATTATTATTATTAAAAGGATGTACAGACTGGTCAGTGTTTTTTGATGATGATGATTTGGATAGTATTTCTGACAAAGTCACCTGTTAGATAAATTACTGTGTCGAGTCATTCCACGTAAACAAATAAAAAATTATCCTAATAATAAACCATGGGTGACTAGGGAGGTTAAAGCAGCTATTAATAGGGAGAAAAACAGCTTTTTTAGTGGTGACAGGGATCAGATTAAAACTGTTCAAAAGGAACTGAAGAGAGTTAAATAATGCTACTATCAGATTATACGGTGTTCTGCCTTTGTTTTACTGTCCATTTAAATTGAAATCATGGTGTAGCCTGTGTACTTTGTACAGCTGTCATCAGTCCCTGTAACTTCTGATGTCCTCAGAGCTTTGATGTCTCCACATACGCGGTCAGGGCATTTCACGAGTTTACATGTTAATAAAATCTGATGTAATATTTTAATGCGTATTTAGCTTGCTGTCCGGGGGGAGGGGTCCGAGCTAAGAATTCGGCCCGACCCCAGAGTACTCCCCCTAACCTTAGAGATCATAGGTATCTATGAGCGGACCCCGCCGAATGTGGGGTGAAGGGGTGGTGGTGGGATGCTGAGAAAGTAGTCAAGAGACAGGAGGTAAGGGAAGGCTTTATTTATACTGGCTTCTTCTTGTGCTGATTGGATGATTACCTGAACATGCTCCTCCCGAACTTTGTTACATAAACTTCATTTCACGAGTTTACATGTTAATGAAATCTGATGTAATATTATAATGCGTATTTGGCTTGCTGTCCGGGGGGAGGGCTCTGAGCTCAGAATTCGGCCCGACCCCAGAGTACTCCCCAAAATGCCAGATAAACGAAGGACAGCGAGCGTAGAATTTAACCCCCCAAAAAGTGAAGGGTATGTATTTTACCAAGGAACGAGCTTGCCTGTTCGACTGGGAAGGCTCTCGCAACGACCGACGGGAACTTGGGTGCTCACGGCATCGGACGGATAAGCGATTCTGCAGTTGAACTGACAGCTCGCTGACGCAAGAATTATGCGAGCGTGAATTTGTGGATGAGTTTAACCGTTCACCCAGGACAGCTCTCGCAGCGTCCGACGGGAACTTATATGCTCGCGGCATCGGACGGGTAAGCCTCGCCGGGGTGGACGGAGGGCGCCCGCTGGACTCGGTCGGGAGGGCTCGACCGGTGCTTTGTAGGGGGACTGGGACACGGGAAAGTCCCCTCACATCCCGATGAATGGGGAGCCCTTCTGGTGACACAAGCGCGGACGTCCGGCGACGACTAAGACGGGCAGACTCTCACTGCAATTCGAACGGGAGGGTTCAACCAGCGTTTTTGGAAGGGGGACGTAACCCGGCTTTCAAACGGGTGAGTCATCGCTGCGTGCGAACGGGGGAGTCTGCATATGATTGAAAAACGTACCCTATAAATATAAAGCGAGTGTGCAAGCGGCGAGCCCAGATGTAAACGGAAGGTTTGGTGCAAACGGATGTAACTGAAATGAGGCGCAGCATGTGATAATGCGCTCAAGTTTCTGTGCGACCCGTGAGCAGCGTGAATGCTGACCGTTGGTTTTATGTGTGTTTACATTTGTTAGTTTTCTTTTGTTACGTCGGCGTGCACTTTTTAAACCTTTTAAACATTTTTATATCTGTCAATTCGGAGCCATGAATTGTGTCTATTTGTCACTCTTGATTACGATGCTTAACCGCTTTACCTGGGGAAGTGATGGCGAGGGCGGGGCTGGTCACAGGATTACCTACTCCCGAGAGCTACTGCTTGAACTTCGTCCACTTGCATCTGCTGCTAATGATAACAGTCCATATCTGGTTCGCAGCAAGGAAAGTGCTGCAACAGGGCATATACATAAAGTCCCCAAAAGTCGCCGGAGGAAGAGAGGAAGGAGAGGCGGTGTCCAACGCCGACTAAGGAGATGTGGGTTGGCTGATAGACGCCGGCTCTCTCCGCTTCCCACCATTCTTCTCTCTAATGTACAGTCCATTCGGAATAAAATTGATGAACTGGAGGCTTATGCTAGGTATAAGCGTGACTTTAGAGACACATGCCTGCTGGCTTTCACTGAGACATGGCTGGGAGACGCGGACAGGAATGAGGATCTACGCATTAGCGGCTTTGGGTGCCCTGTGCGCATGGACAGGTCACCTGTTATAACAAACAAATCCACCGGGGGAGGAGTCTGCTTCTACATCAATGAGAGGTACTGTAACACCGTCACTATTCGAGAGGAAATCTGTACCCCTGATCTCGAGCTGCTATCTATCTCTCTTCGCCCTTTCTATCTTCCAAGGGAGTTTCCTCAGCTCTTCTTCACCCTGGTGTATATACATCCGCGTGCAAATGCCTCCTCAGCTGCTCACGTGATCGCGGAAGTGACCAACAGACTTGATGCTCTCTCACCTGATGCTCCAAAATTTGTCATGGGAGATTTTAACCACTGCCAGATACATAAGACACTGAAAACCTATGAGCAGTATATTACCTGTGCAACAACTATGAACAATTCCACCATTGACTTGTGCCTCGGCTCAGTGCCTGGTGCTTTTAAATCTATGCCCAAGCCTGCTTTTGGTGCATCTTATCATAATAGTGTCCTCCTGTTACCTACTTATAAATCCATCTGTAGGCGACAGGAGAGGATTGTTAAGACAGTAAAATGCTGGACTGATAATGGCATTGCCAGCCTACAAGCTTGTTTGGAATGCACAGACTGGGATGTGTTTTATAGTTCCTGCCCTGATTTAAATGAACTTACACAAACTGTGTCATCTTATATATTGTTTTGTGTGGACAGTAATATTCCCTGTAAAAACATTACAGTATTCCCTAACAACAAACCATGGATCACTTAAGAATTAAAAAGTGTTCTGAATAAAAAGAAACACATTTTTTATACAGGGAGTAGCCAGGAAAAGAAAGAAATAAATAGAGAAGTGAGGAATGGGATAAGGAAAGCTAAAATTATGTATAAGGATAAGGTGGAACGCAAGTATAGTAGTGGGGATCTTCGTGCAGCTTGGAGGGGAATCAAAGCAATGTCCTCAGTTACTCAGGGAAGCGGAGACAATAGGAAACCTGTAACAATTAGTGGAATAAATGATACTGATCTCCCAAATGCTTTTAATAATTTTTATTCCCGTTTTGAAAAACATGACTTCTCCGAAAATATTTCCTGTTTGAGACAGTCTCTATTTTCTCAAAATGAGGCCATCACCATCAGTCAAGAGTGTGTCAGGGACCATCTGAACAAGGTCAACACCAGGAAGGCCCCTGGACCTGATCTTGTCTGTGGGCGGACACTACGCTATTGTGCCGATCAGTTGAGCAGTGTTCTCCAGCACATGTTTCAGATGTCACTGGACAGTAGTGTAGTTCCCTCTCTCTGGAAATCCTCCAAAGTGATCCCAGTTCCTAAGATTAGCAAACCAATGCAATTAAATGATTTCAGGCCTGTTGCTCTAACATCACTAATTATGAAGGTATTTGAGAAAATCATTAAAAACCTGGTACTATCATCTGTAGAGGAAATACTTGATCCTATGCAATTTGCCTATCGAGCGGGGAGGGGAGAGTTGAATAGTGTATACAAGCATTTAGAGAAACCAAAATGCCATGCCAGGCTTCTGTTTGCAGATTTTTCCTCGGCTTTTAATACAATGCAACCGCATATTCTAATAGACAAGCTCCTGTGTGATTTTGATTTGTCTCATCAGCTTGTTTTATGGATTTTAGATTTCTTAACCGTTAGACAGCAGAGGGTCTTTGTAAATGGTAATTTCTCAGAATCCTTATTGCTCTCTACAGGATCACCTCAGGGGTGTGTCCTTTCACCACTTCTTTTTATCATGTACACAAATGGCTGCAGAAGTGCCCAGGAGAGCAGCTATTTGGTTAAGTTTTCCGATGATACTGCGTTGTTGTCACTCCTCCAAGGTCCAGTGTCTGACCACGCGAATGCTCTGACTGATTTTATCTCATGGTGCGATAACCATTTCCTTGATTTGAATGTATCAAAAACCAAAGAATTAATTATTGACTTTAGGCGGAATAGAGATAATGCTTCAGAGAGCATTATTCACAACGACAAGGTGGAAATTGTTTCATCATATAAATACTTGGGCACTGTTTTTGATGACCATCTTAAGTTTGATATAAACAGTGCTGCCATTGTGAAGCGAGGGCAACAGAGAATTTATCTTCTCCGCAAACTAAAACCTTTCTCTGTCACGCTGGTCATACTGTGTAGATTTTATCAGTCTTTTATTGAGAGTCTCTTAAGTTTTTCTTTTATCTGTTTGTTTCACAACCTGACAGTTAAAGACAAGAATAGCCTGAACTACATTGTGAATATCTGTTCTAAAATCATTGGTGTGAAACAGAGAGACCTTACTGTTTTCTGCAACCAACAAATAGTTCGGAAGGCAGCGAGTATCCTAGCCGCTCCGGAACACGCTATGGCAGGTGAATTTTCTCTGTTGCCTTCTGGGCGTCGTTATGCGCTTCCTGTGTGTAAGACGAACCGCTACTCCAAATCTTTCATTCCCTCTGCGATTAAACTATTAAACTCTAGGTAGGGTTTTTTTTTTTTTTTTTTTTTTTTTTTTTTTAATGTGCACATAACTGACTGACAGTATGTTGTGAATATTGTGTTTGATTGTGTTATGTATTGTTGCAAACATGCTGCTCTAAAACTAATTGCCCCTTGTGGGATTAATAAAGTTGATTGAAGTTGAAGTTAATTATAATTTGATTAATTAGTTAGGGCTTGGTGAGCATTTTTGATGAAAAAACGGCTAGACCTAATATAGGTTTTGAAGACATTCGATGACCAGCGACCGAGTGTTTTGATTTGTTGTTGGGTGAGACTTTTTTGAGCGGCTGTGGTAGCTGCTCCGATGCGGAATGAGTGGCTAGAGAAATGCTCTGCTGAGACGCCGGATTTGATGAGGACTGCTTTAAGATGCTTTTGGAACCAGAATCTCGTAGCTGGATGATTGGAGTTGTAGCTGTGCACTTATACTAATGTTAAATAGTGCCCGCTTGGAGGCGGAGGAATAGCGAAGTGCATTGCGTGTTATTAGGTTTGTTGTTGTAGGCTGACATTAAAAAGGAGTAAACGATCTACTCAGTGCACCCGAAACACGATATAAAAGGATAACCTAAGTAAGAATACTACATGGTGTCAGAAGCTGGTCCAGTGCGCCGTTTTTTTTTTTTTTTCTTTGCCGAAGTTAGGCACGGACTTTTGCCAACGGCTAAGCTAGCGTGAGCGAGCAGGCAGCTGCGCTTGGGAGCGGTAAAAAGATGGAACAGTTCAAACTACCGTCCCCGCTGGTGTTAACAGGCAATATAACGAAAACTGGAGAAGATGGGAACAACGCTTTCAAATATACATGACTGCAAGTGGTGCGGAAGGAAAGGAAGCTAAAGTAGAGGTAGCTAGCTATCTTACTGCATGCACTCGGAGAAGATGCTCTCTAAGTATACAACACACTAGACGTTGTACAAGCTGATGATGCAGAGATAACACTGGATGATATTTTATATGCATTCAAAGCATATTGCCAGCCAAAGAAAAACACAGTGTTCGAACTAAAAATATGTGACTGAGTTAAGACAGAAAAGCAAAGACTGTGAATTCGGTGCATCAGAAAACGACATGATCAGAGACAAGATTGTGTTCAGTTTGAATGATCCACGGCTCAAAGAAAGGCTGTTAAGAGAGTCTGATCTCACGCTGGAGAGAGCGATTGACATCTGCAGAGCAGCGGAGACTGCCAAAGCACAAATACAAGCAATGAGTACTACAACACAAGAAAGAGCAATACATGCAGTTAACAAGACAAAAGGCAAAGACAACCAACACTGGAGACAGGGAAGAAAACCACAAGTCCAGAGTGACAACAAGAAAATAAATGATCAAGTGTGCAGGAAATGTGGAAAGTCACATCAACCAAGGCTTTGCCCAGCATTTGGAGTCTCGTGCCGAAAATGTGGTAAGCTCAATCATTACGCAAAGATGTGTGAGTCCACAAAAGTAACACATAAGATGAAAATGCATAATTTGAGCTCAGAAATAGACTCACTTTTCATTGGGACAGTGAACATGGACCACATAAGCACTAAAAGAGACAATTCCTGGTATGCAAACATAGATGCTGGAAACATGTCTGTTAAGTTTAAGTTAGATACAGGAGCAGAAACAAATGTACTACCGCAGGCTGTGTACAAAGCACTGAAGAGAAAAACGAATAAACTTGCATCTAAAACCGACAAAAACTGTGTTGGTGGCTTACGGCGGAGTTAAGCTCAAACCAGAAGGAACAATTTCACTGGAGTCCTCCAATGTCCAAACCAAATCCAACCTGCTGTTTTAAGTGTCAAACCACTCAGACACAGCTATCCTAAGCAAGGATGCATGTGAAGAATTTGGTCTGATAAAAAAGGATGGACATTCACGCGCTCGCAGTCAAGTTTCCAACTACAAAGGAGGAGCTGCTAAAGCAACATGCAAGTGTTTTTGAAGGACTTGGTGAGTTCTCAGGTGAGCATCACATCCACATTGACCCTACAGTCACTCCTGTCATACATGGCTGCAGGAAAATACCACAGGCAGTTATGGATAGACTGAGAGACACGTTGGATGACCTGTTAAAAGCAGAAGTTATTGAACAAGTGACTGAGCCAACAACATGGGTCAATAGTCTGGTGATCACCGAAAAGAAAGACAAGAGGAAGCTGAGGGTTTACTTAGACCCTACTGATTTAAATAAGGCTATTTTGAGACAGCATTACTCAATTCCCACAGCAGATGAGGTGTTGGGCAAACTTGCTGGTAAGAAAATCTTCACAGTGCTGGATGAGAAGGATGGCTATTGGCAAATAAAGCTGGACAAGCAGTCGTCACTAATGTGCACTTTCAACACACCATGGGGGCGCTATAGGTTTAAGCGACTACCTTTTGGGATTAAGTCGGCGAGTGAAGTTTTTCAGCAACGCAACTGCGAGATGTTTGGGGACATCACAGGTGTTCATATAATTGCCGATGACATGATTATCGCTGCATCCACAGAAAAGGAACACGATGAAATTCTGCAAAAAGTGATGACTAGAGCAAAGGAGGCTAACGTCACATTCAACAAAGAAAAGATCCAATACAAGGTAAACAGTGTCAAATACATGGGTCATGTTGTGACCTCAGAGGGTGTTAAAGTTGACGATGCAAAAGTTAAGGCAATAGTCGACATGCCGTCACCCACAGACAGACCTGCACTGCAACGCATGCTTGGGATGATCAAGTATCTCTCTCAGTACATACCTGGAGAAGCGACAACTACAGCACCACTGAGACAACTGCTGAGAAAGGATAGTGTATGGCAATGGCAACACGAACATGAGGAAGCAATAAAGAGCCTAAAAAATGCGCTCGTAACAGCCCCTGTTCTTAAATTCTTCGACCCAAAGAAAGCTGTCGTGATACAAGCAGATGCATCCAAGGACGGTTTAGGTGCGTGTCTAATGCAAGATGGACATCCTATCGCCTATGCATCCAGAGCTCTATCTGACACAGAGAAAAACTACGCACAGATAGAGAAAGAGCTTCTGGCGATTGTGTTTTCAGTGAAGCACTTCCATCAGTACGCCTATGGAGTCAAGGTTAATGTGCAGTCAGATCACAAACCTTTGGAAACGGTCTTAAGAAAGCCACTGGGAACAGCTCCGTCCAGACTACAGCGGATGCTACTACAGCTGCAACGCTATGACCTTAATGTAATCTACACGCCAGGTAAAGAGTTACTGATCGCAGACACACTCTCACGAGCAACGACACATGAGCAACAGAGCCAGTGTGACATTTTTGACGAAAAGGTGATCTATGTCCTTGAGCCAACAGAGGCCCTGAGCCCAGAGACTCTGATACAGTTGCAGGATGAGACACAAAAAGACGTTACAAACATTACAAACATTGCTGGTCATTCACAGGCATGGATGGCCACACCACAGAAAACAAGTTGACAAAAAGGTGATACAGTACTGGCCTATTAGGCACTCAGTGTCAATAAGAGAAGGAATAATGTTTGCAGGAGACAGGATTATTCTGCCAAGTAAAATGAGGTCAAGCATGTTACAGAGGCTGCATGTGGCACACCAAGGTATGCAGCGCACCAAAGCTCTGGCCAGAGTACACTGGTATTGGCCAGGAATGACAAAAGACATAGAAAAAATGGTGGAGTCATGCGCAACGTGCCAGCAGTTCCAGCCTCGCCACCAGAGGGAGCCGATGATCTCTCATGAAATCCCAGAGCTTCCTTGGCTGAAAGTAGGAGCTGACATATTTGAAATTAGTGGTCAGTCATTTCTTCTGGTAGTGGATTATTTTTCCAAATACCCGGAAGTACAAAACATCAGTTACAAGATGTCACACACAGTTGTTAACAAGATGAAATCGCTATTTGCCAGAATGGGCATACCTAAAGAGATTGTGTGCGACCATGTGCCTTTTGCAAGCCAAGAAATGAGAAAGTTTGCCACATCATGGGGAATTAAGCTCACTCATTCCAGCCCAGGCTATGCGCAGTCAAATGGCCTGGCCGAGAGAACGGTGAAGACTGTTAAGTACCTGTTAAAGAAGGCCAAACAAACCAACACTGATCAATTTCTGGCTCTTCTAACCCTCCGGAACACACCTGTCACAGATATGGACTATTCTCCAGCACAACTGCTTATGGGCAGGGTCCTGAGAAGCACTTTACCCAGTTCAAGCACAGTGCTGCAACCTGCAGTACCAACTAATGCACATTCAACTCTTCAGGGCCTCCACCGAAGACAGCGTGCTTATTACAACAGAGGCACAAAGAAACTTCCGGTGCTGCCGTCCGGTGGGACTGTTCACATGCAAACTGACCGAGGATGGCGTCCTGCTGTTGTCATGGCGGCACGTGCTGAACCACGGTCCTACGACATAGTGGCATCATCTGAACAGCAGTACAGGCGTAACCGGAGACACCTGAGGAATACACCCAGTGACATGCAGGTGTACACTGAGCCGGACAGTCTCGAGGTTGAGCTAGACAGCGCCCCGGACGTTCCTACGGGTGCTGAGGAGACTGTATGTGTGCAGTCTTCTTCTCCTCCACAGACGGGTCAATCCAGAAGTGGCCGCGTTATCAGGCCACCAGTAAGGTTCAGAGACTATGTGTTAAGCCAATAAGTGCATACAATATTGGGCTTATGTTGTGTTTTCAAAAAAAAGAAAAGAAAAGATGTAACGGTAAATATGCAATGGTATTCAGTTTAAGTTTAATTCACTCTGTACATGCTACCATTAGGAGATATAATAAGGAAATATTGAATTAGCTTTCACTGTTATGCTGATGATACTCAGCTGTATATTTCTTCAAAACCTAACGAAACTTACCAATTCACAAAATTAACGGAATGCATAGCTGATATAAAAAAATTAGATGACCAGTAATTTCCTATTACTAAATTCGGAAAAAACAGAGATTCTAATCATTGGACAAAAAACTTCCTCACCTAATAACCTAGAATACTGTCTAACACTTGATGGCTGCTTTGTTAAGTCTTCGACGTCAGTTAGGAACCTGGGTGTGCTCTTTGATACCAATCTTTCATTTGAAAGTCACGTGTCTAGTATCTGTAAAACCGCATTTTTCCATCTTAAAAATATATCTAAATTACGTCATATGCTCTCACTGACAAATGCGGAACAATTAGTTCATGCTTTCATGACCTCAAGGCTAGATTATTGTAATGCTCTACTGGGTGGTTGCCCTGCACGCTTATTAAACAAACTACAGCTAGTTCAAAACGCAGCCGCTAGAGTTCTTACCAGAACCAGGAAGTATGACCATATTAGCCCGGTTCTGTCAACACTGCATTGGCTGCCTATTAAACATCGTATCAATTTTAAAATATTGCTGATTACTTACAAAGCACTAAATGGTTTAGCACCCCAGTACTTGAGCGAGCTCTTAACGCATTATAGTCCTTCACGTCTATTGCGATCTCAAAATTCTGGCCAGTTGATAATACCTAGAATATCAAAATCGACTGCTGGCGGTAGATCCTTTTCCTATTTAGCACCAAAACTTTGGAACAATCTTCCTAACACGGTCCGGGAAGCAGATACAGTCTGTCAGTTTAAATCTAGACTAAAAACACATCTCTTTGGCTTAGCATACACATAACACATTATAGATTTCTATAATTCAATGTTAGGCTGCATAGATTAGATCAGCCGGAACCGGGAACACTTCCCATAATTCCTGATGTACTTTGTACATCATAAGAAGGATGGCGTCTACGCTAATATTAGTCTCTCTGTTTATCCCGAGGTTTACCGCAGACCGCCGGATCCAGGGCATATCCAGATCTGATGAAGGACCGTCACATGGACACGACAACACGCATTATCAGGGCTGTGAAGGCCCATGGACACCTCACCACACTCATCTCCTCACCGGCCGGATGACCCAACCCAACCAGATGAACTGGATAATATCGTGAAAGTTCTGATCCCATCTGACTCCTGACATTATGCTGCCTAACTCATAATCATACACTGTTCATTCGTTGGCCAAAGGAGGATTGGCCCCCCGACTGAGCCTGGGTTCTCCCAAGGTTTTTTTCTCCATTCTGTCACCTGATGGAGTTTTGGTTCCTTGCCACTGTTGCCTTCGCCTTTTGGCTTGCTTAGTTGGGGACATTTAATTTTCAATTGAACAATACTATTACAACATTGTTTTCCTGTTATCTCTGTAAAGCTGCTTTGAAACAATTTGTATTGTAAAAAGCGCTATATAAATAAAGGTGACTTGACTTGACTTGACTTTAATGTATTCATGATTGATGCACATTGAAATAATATTTCAGCTAAGCTTCATTTTACATCTTCCCTGCTAAAGATAAACTTTTGTTTTTTGTTTATTTAGAAGAAAGGAGGATGTAGTATATAGTGCTGTGCACTTATACTAATGTTAAATAGTGCCCGCTTGGAGGCGGAGGAATAGAGAAGTGCATTGCGTGTTATTAGGTTTGTTGTTGTAGGCTGTTGCCGTGCTGCTGACATTAAAAAGGAGTAAACGATCTACTCAGTGTCATCCTTCCTCTCACCACGAAGCACGATATAAAAGGGTAACCAAAGTAAGAATACTACAGGAGTCGTTAGTGAAAAGAGGGTCGAGTGGGTATTTCGATGAGGAAAGTTTGTACTGCAGGTAATTAAAAAGCGCATGGTACGGTTGGATGGGAGTTTGCAGATTGAAAATATAAACGAAGTGACCTCTTTTGTCTCTGTCCGTTTTGCTTTGTTTAATGAAAAATGATATGGTTTCATTATCTACGATCTGAAGGTCTGAAATAGTGGGATGGATATTTGAGTCGAATAGGGAAGTGATGGTCAGTTCGGAACAGCGGAGGAAACCGAAGAATGCTAGGATGAACATAGCTTCTAATGTATAGGCAGTGTTGATGGAGTGGTATCGAAGACGGAGTGATGAGATGCATCTGGTGAGTATATCGATTGTGATTGGTTGTCTGGTATCTGGGCGCGTGGGGCGGGATCTTTGGATTCCCTTAATTAGAAGGGACGTTTGGGAGTTATTTATTGCAGGTGTGGGTTTACGGTGGATTCATTTATGGAAGAATTGAATGCCGCTTAGATAGCTTTTAATGGATCCGGCTTGGAGACCTTTAATACTATGAAGATGAGATATGAATGAAGTAACTGTTAAAAGAGAAAATTCGGGAAACGACAGGTTGTGAGAGAGATGGAATGATTTGAACGATTTCCATGCGGTGTAATAAGTTTGCAGGGTTCTGGGAGAAACGGCTTGGAGGATGGATTCGATGGACGTGTCCAGGAGGGATTTTAGCGGATGATTTATGTGAAGATCAGCTGAAAATAAGGAGGTACTGGAGTTGGAGTGGGGTCTGCTTCTGGTGCCAGCATCCTGAACTTCTGAAAAGAGAAACGGGAGAGAGAGTCAGCGATTTGAGTTTGAGCCCCTGGGACGTGATTTGCTGTTATTAGGAACTGGTCGCATGCGGAGATCCATATGAGGCGTCTGAGGAGTGGCATAAGCGCAGGTGAGCGAGCGAACAACCTTTATTGATACAGTGCACGGTTGCTTCGTTGTCGCAATGGATTTGGATGCTTTTGGTTGACCATTCTTTTCCCCATAGGGAAGCTGCGACGACGATTGGGTAGAGCTCGAAAAGGGCAGAGGAGGCTGAAGACTGGGGTGTGTCTAGGAGCTGAGGGGGCCAGGGGGACACGAACCAGCGTCCTTGGTGATAGCCGCCGAAGCCGATCGAGGGAGCTGCGTCTGTGAACAGTTTGATATCGAGGGGGAGAGAGATAAAGTCGTCGTAAAAAAAAGTTAAGCCGTTCCACTGATTGAGGAAATTAATCCATAATTTTAGCTTGCTTTTTGACTCGTCGGAAAGGATGATCCAATCTTCCAGTGCATGAACAGATGAAGAGAGAGCTAGGAGATGCGCAATAAAGGGTCGGCCCTGTGGAATAATGCGCATCGCATAATTTAGGTGACCCAGCAGCGAGAGAAGTTCGCATTTTGAACAATCTGTGCTGTCTGTAAAATTGGATGCGATTAAAATGATGCGATCGATTTTTTCCTTAGGCAGTGAGGCTTGGAATTTTGCTGAGTCCAGATTGATGCCTAAGAACTCGATGGATGTAGTTGGACCTGATGTTTTCTTGTGGGCTAACGGAATCCCTAGTTCGGCGAAAACTTTTTTCACTATGAGGTGAGCCTCGGGGATGGTGTCGTGAGGTGAAATTATTAGGAAATCGTCGAGCAGATGGAGAAGATGAGGAATTGCATAATTATTAGAAAGGATCCAACATATGGCTTCAGAGAGTGTCAAAGATTTTTGGGCTGCCAAAAGTTAGGCGCACGGCGAAATAATACTTTTTCTGCCAGTTTACACCGAAGAAGTGCCATGAATCGGGGTGGATTGGCATTACTTTAAAAGCAGAGGAGATATGACCGGCTAACGGAGGCATCCTCACGTTAGGGTGA
Organism: Chrosomus eos; assembly: GCA_036326025.1. Taxonomy (NCBI): domain Eukaryota; kingdom Metazoa; phylum Chordata; class Actinopteri; order Cypriniformes; family Leuciscidae; genus Chrosomus; species Chrosomus eos. The sequence goes on along the minus strand of CM070828.1, from coordinate 14,354,665 downwards.
GCACCTGACGCTTGGGAAGGAGGAAGACTGAAAGAAGTAGAAGGGAAGAAAAACGTTTGGGGATTGTGTAAGAAAGAGGAACTGCCGGGAACTAGAGTGTGGGGTACCACAATGGGAGGGGCTGAGGTGGGGAGTTGACCTGGAGGAGATTGGCGCTCATCCGTGACTGGTTCCGGGGCGCGGCCCAGGCTAGCGGAAGGTCTGTGACGCCGTGTCGCGGGGGCGGAGCCCAGCGCTGCAAGTGAGGAAGGAAGTACTGCGGGACGAGCGATCGGGGCCCGGCGAGCCTTGCTCGTTCGAGCTGAAGGAATTGGAGCTGTAACAGAAAGGTGAGAAGATTGTAAGATGACATATAAATTAAATAATTCTGCTTTTTTCATCCTGCGGGAGAAATTTGCATCAGAATTAATTAGGGCTTGTCTTAGCCCCTTAACTGTCCACTTCCCTATTGGAGGGATGTTAGGGGGAGCTGGAAGGTGGGAAGGCGTGGAGGAAGACGATGATGAAGATGATGAGTTCCTCGCTGGCGGTGGTGAGGGGAGTCTACGGCGTCTTGGAGTATGCGGAGAGGATCTGGAGGGCCGACGTCCCCTGGTGGAAGATGGAGGCTCAATGTTGTCGTTGGCTGCTGGAGAAGGAAGAGTCGCTGGATCTGCGCTTTGCGGTTGAGATGACTCCGTGATGAAAGATTCATCGTCGGAGGGGAAGAGCTCTAACTCGGACATGACTGCAAGGAGGCGGAGTCAGATGCTGAGAAAGTAGTCATGAGACAGGAGGTAAGGGAAGGCTTTATTTATACTGGCTTCTTCTTGTGCTGATTGGATGATTACCTGAACATGCTCCTCCCGAACTTTGTTACATAAAACTTCATTTAGTATGGTCTGAACCTGCTCCATCGACAAACGTCCGATATCGATCATGAAGGTCAATTGAGTTGACAGAAAAATGTTACACATGCCGCAGCAGGTGAATACAACAAAGAACTAAAGCCCCGCCCACCCAGTTTGGGTACCGAACTCTCTTGAAACACTCATGCATCTAGCTGACAGAGTGCCAAAATCCATCTGAGTAATTTCCTCACGCCTCACTCCACTGTCATTCTTGTTCATAGTTTAGTTACTTCTCGTTCAGATTACTGCAATTCCCTTTTGTTTGGCCTCCCGCATAAAACCCTCCATAAACTTCAACTGGTCCAAAACTCAGCTGCTCAGGGAATATTGTATCAGACCCTCAAGAAATTAATAATCAATTTAAATTGTTTTATTCTTCTCTGTATCAGTCAAACTCCCTCAAAGATTCTAATCTTATTGATAATCTCTTTGAAAATCTTGACATCCCTCAAATCAGTAACGAGTCAAAAACCAAATTAGAGGATCCTATTAGTCTAACTGAAATTGTGTAAGCTCTTATTTAGATGCAGAGTGGAAAATGCCCAGGTCCAGATGGCTTTCCCACAGAGTTTTTAAAAAAGTTCTCTCTTTAGCTCTCCCCACTATTACTTTCGGTTTTCGAAGAATCTCTAAATAATGGACATCTCCTCCCTCTATGCGTCAGGCGTCAATATCACTGATCTTGAAACCCAATAAAAACCCACTAGATTGTGGGTCTTATCATCCAATTTCCCTACTGAATGTAGATGTGAAAATCCTGGCCAAGATTCTCTCTCTAAGGTTGGAAACTGTTATTCAAGACATCATTCATCCAGACCAAACCGGCTTTATAAAAAACAGACAAAGCTTCTTTAACCTTAGAAGGCTGATGAACATAATTTACACCTCCTCAGACTCGTACATGCCAGAAGCCCTAGTCTCTCTCAATGCAGAGAAGGCTTTTGACCGTGTTGAGTGGGACTATTTATTTTATACATTAAAAAATTTGGGGTTGGTAATAAATTTGTGTCCTGGGTAAAACTCATATATTCTTCCCTTTTGGTGTCGATAAAAACTAATGGTATTAGCTCTGAATATTTTTCTCTTCACCGTGGGACAAGACAGGGTTGCCCCCTATCCCCACTTTTGTTTGCTATAGCTATAGAACCTCTTGCAATCTCTTTTCGTATTAATTGCAATATCACTGGCATCCATAGAGCAGGAAAAGAACAGAAAATTTCCCTCTATGCTGATGATGTAGTGTTATATATCTCAGATCCAGAAACTTGTCTTCCACATGTCTTGAGTATCCTAGGACAATTTGGTAGTGTCTCAGGTTATAAAATAAACTCACATAAGAGTGAGTTTTTTCCAATTAACACAGCAGCAAGAGCTCTTTTGGCATCAGCTCTTCCATTTAAATCAGCCTCAGATCATTTTCGTTACCTTGGAGTTACACTAACTCAGAAACATGTAGATCTTTTCAAATATAACTTTATTCCAATCTTGGAGAAAGCAAAAGAGGATCTTGCTAGGTGGAGAACTCTCCCACTCTCACTCGTAGGTAGAATTAATGCCATCAAAACGAATATTTTACCCAAATTTCTATTTCTATTTCAAAATATTCCGGTATTTATACCAAAAGCATTCTTTAAGTCACTAGATCGAGTGATTTCAGATTTTATTTGGAACGGAGGCCCAATAAGAATCCAAAAATGATTCCTTCAGCAACCCAAAAGATTAGGTGGATTCGCACTTCCTTATTTCTTATTGTATTACTGGGCAGCAAACATTCATAGCATTTTATATTTGAGTCAGTCACATTATGGTCTTTGTCATTGGGTTCAGGCATTGGTTGAAATAGAATGCGACTCTTGTAACCGAGTCTCTTTACATGCTTTGTTATGTTCTTCTATTCCTATAACATTTTCCCATTATACTTCAAACCCTTTAGTTCCCTTTCGAGGGAACTCGACTGCGTCAGATGACACTTTGGGGGAACGCCCCTCAGCGTAGCTGCTCTGAAGGATGAATGAAACTAAGCCAATCCCTGATTGGTGTTGCGTCATGACGTAATGAGTGACGGCATACAAGCGGAAGCTACAAAGGACGCCGACACACATGAGATTTCAGCTTTATGTTCTTCAGCAAGCGCTCTGTGTACAAACTGTCTGTCCTATTTGGTGTTGTTTGTCCCTTAAGAATTGTCACAAATCAAGGTCTGCTTTGCAATATAGAATCTAGTGGCTCGGATCTCGCGTTTGCCGAGGCAGCGTGTAGATTGATCTACTCTGCAATAAAGATTCTGTGGCTGGGATCTCGCGTTTGCCGAGGCAGCGCGTAGATTACTAGTCTACTGCAATAAAGATCATGTGTGGGTGCGAGGCATGCGCGGTCAGCACCTGAGGGTGCTGGCTGGGTTCACTGAGAAATATCTCGACGCACAGAGTTAACGTGCTTTTCGGGTGTCTCAGCCTCGCGCCCTTGACTTTCTTCTCGAGAGATGAAAGCCAAACATATTGTGAATGTGAACGACTCGAATCTCGCGTTTGCCGAGGCAGCGCGTAGATTACGAGTCTACTGCAATAAAGATACTGTATCATCAATACACACAACCTGTGAAATAATAATACTGTTTGGGTGCGAGGCATTCACAGTCAGCTCCCTAGAGTCCTGGCTGTGTTCATTGAGAAATATCTCGACTCTCGACGCGTACATCAGTGCGTTGTCCAGCCTCGGTCTGTTAAACTTTCTTCTCGAGGGATGAAAGTCAAATATATTGTATAACGACTCGAATCTCGCGTTTGCCGAGGCAGCGCGTAGATTACGAGTCTACTGCAATAAAGATACACACGCGATCTGTGAAATAATACTGTTAACTTGAGGGATACAAGTCAAATATTGTAACAGCTCGAATCTCGCGTTTGCCGAGGCAGCGCGTAGATCACGAGTCTACTGCAATAAAGTACACACACGATTTGTGAAATAATACTGTTTGGGTGCAAGGCATTCACAGTCAGCTCCTGAGGGTGCTGGCTGTGTTCATTGAGAAATATCTCAACGCGTACATCCGTGCATTTTTGGATGTTTCAGCCTCTCACCTGTTAACTTTCTTCTCGAGTGATGAAAGTCAAATATATTTTAACGGCTCGAATCTCGCGTCTGCCGAGGCAGCGTGTTGATTACGAGACGGTAACACATTAAAACAGTATTGTCTGATAATTATGCTGCATTGAATTTTAAGAAATTAAAATGAAGGAATATTATCTGACTTAGAAAGTTTGATATTTTAATTCAGCCTATCATTCAGACCGTGTTTCACTTATCCTGTGTTTTTGGCTGCATTTAATTCTGAGGAATTAAAATGCTGGCGCCTACAAATAGGTGCAAAAGGAGAGCGTTGCGTCTAGAGCCCCCCCTCAAGGAGCCTGGGGGCATAGACGGCGCTCTCAGGCGAAGCCTCAGCAGAAGCAAGGCGACCTGAGGGCCGTCCTGCAGGCTATAAAGGCTTCGTCAAGAGATCGTAGCTGGTCTAGGATCTCTGTGGGCGGCCCCACCCGTGGTGGAACGACCGAGGTCGTCTCCTTCGCGGAGCCCGCAGGAAATCGATGTTGCTCTTCCGCCGTTAAAAAACGTTTCGGGACACATCGGTTTCCAGCGAACGCAAGCTGCACTATCCGCCCCACAGGCCTGCGGCCAGGCAGCATTCGCGTTCGCCCATCGAGAATCGTTTTCGGTCCAGCCCTGCCGGAAATCCGCCTCAGGGGGTCGAGAACGAGTCCCGATTAATACCCGAAGCCAGGCTTGAGAGCCTGGTTCCCTTGGTAAAATATTTCGAGGCATGGAAAAATCTAGCGAATATTTCTGCCTGGGCCCTGCGCACCATTCAAAATGGGTACAGGCTGCAGTTCGGTTCCGCCCACCCAAATTCAACAGGGTGGTCTGGACTGTAGTCGACCCAGTGCAGGGTCGGGTATTGGAACAGGAAGTAAACTCCCTGCTGGCAAAGGAGGCTATAGAACATATTCCTCCACCGGAGAGGGAGTCCGGGTTTTACAGCCGCTACTTCATAGTTCCCAAGAAGGATGGGGGGTTGCGTCCAATAATAGATCTCAGGCATCTGAACTGTTCTCTGAGGAGATTCAGGTTCAAGATGCTCACTATTTCCACCATCGTGAGTCAAATTCAATGCGAGGATTGGTTCGTCACGATAGATCTAAAAGACGCATACTTCCATATATCCATCCTTCCATCTCACAGGAAGTTCCTGAGGTTCGCTTTCGGGGGCGAGGCGTACCAATATCGGGTTCTTCCGTTCGACCTAGCTCTCTCCCCTCGCACATTTACTAAATGTATGGATGCAGCTCTGGCACCGCTGAGGCTCCAGGGCATCAGCGTGCTCAACTATATAGACGACTGGCTGATTTTGGCCCAGTCACAAGAGCTGGCGGTTCGGCATCGAGATGTCGTCCTCGCCCACATCCAAAGCCTGGGGTTGAGACTCAACACGAAAAAGAGCGTGTTGACACCAGCCCAGCGAACTATGTTCTTGGGAGTGGTGTGGGACTCGGTCACGATGTGGGCACAATTGTCTCCCGCACGAGTCGAGTCCATTCTGGCCACAGTGTCAGGGATAAAGCTAGGCCAAGCCATCACTGTCAAACATTTTCAGAGAGTGTTAGGGCTCATGGCAGCAGCGTCCAACATTATTCCATTCGGCCTGCTGCACATGAGGGCCCTTCAGTGGTGGTTGAAAACCAAGGGGTTCTCCCCGAGGGGGAACCCGTTCCGCATGATCAGGGTTACGCACAGATGCCTTCGTTCCCTATCTATGTGGAAAAAAGCTTGGTTTCTGTCCCAAGGTCCAGTGTTGGGAGCGTCATGTCGCCGGAAAACCGTTTCGACAGACGCCTCCCTCACGGGCTGGGGCGCGGTCATGGACGGCCACTTTACGACAGGCCTATGGCAGGACCATCATTCCTCCTGGCACATAAACTGCCTGGAGATGTTGGCGGTGTTCCGGGCTCTGAGGAGCTTCCTGCCAGACCTCAAGGGCCATCACGTCCTGGTGAGGTCAGACAATATGTCGGTAGTGGCCTATATAAACCATCAGGGGGGCCTGAGGTCTCGCCCTCTATGCAGACTGGCGCATCAGATCCTCCTGTGGTCCCAAGGGAAACTGTTGTCTCTAAGAGCAACATACATCCCGGGGAGTCAAAATCAGGGAGCAGACATCCTGTCGAGACAGGGGCTGAGGCCCGGGGAATGGAGACTCCACCCCGAGGTGGTGGAGTCAATATGTCAGAGGTTCGGCCCAGTGGAAGTGGATCTGTTTGCGTCTCGAGAGACGACCCACTGTCCACTGTGGTTCTCCCTCACTCATCCAGCCCCGCTGGGGTTGGATGCCATGGTGCAGACGTGGCCGAGGCTGCGTCTGTATGCATTTCCCCCAATCGCTCTGCTCCCGGGAGTTCTAGTGAGGGTCCGTCGCGACGGGATCAGTCTACTGCTGGTAGCCCCGTTGTGGCCGGCCCGAGAATGGTTCTCAGACATTATATTGCTCCTAGACGGCCCTCCGTGGGAGATTCCCATCAGGAGGGACCTGCTGACACAGGCAGAGGGCTCAATATTTCACCCTCGGCCCGAGTTATGGAAACTGTGGGTCTGGCCCCTGAGGGGGCACAGTACCTAGAGGCCGGCCTATCAGCTGGAGTAGTGGGGACCATACTCAGCTCTAGAGCTCCCTCCATGAGGAAATTGTACGGCTTGAAGTGGAATGTCTTCACCATTTGGTGTAGAGAGCGTAAGGTGGACCCAGTTAACTGCCCAGTGGCTTCAGTGCTGGAGTTCCCCCAAGATCGCTTCTCCATTGGTCTTACCCCGTCCACGCTCAAGGTGTACGTGGCTGCCATTGCGGCTTTCCACGCTCCTCTGAGTGGTGGGCCTCTGGGGAGACACCAGTTGGTCGTAAGTTTCCTCCGTGGGGCTTGGAGGATGAGACCTGCGGCTCGTACCAGGGTTCCCACATGGGACCTGGCAGTGGTTCTCGAAGGGCTGGCTGAGGCCCCCTTCGAACCGCTGGAGTCGGCTGAGGCCAAGAACCTGTCGCTGAAGGTCGCTTTTCTATTGGCCATTACTTCTCTGAGGAGGGTAGGAGATCTCCAGGCGCTCTCCATATCTAACGAGTGCCTGGAGTTTGCTCCAGGCAACATTAAGGCTATCCTTCACCCTAGGCCTGGCTATTTGCCTAAGGTGCCGTCCAGTGCGGCTTAGCCTACGGTTCTGCAGGCTTTTCATCCTCCACCTCACGTGACGGCGGATGAGGAGAGACTTCTGCCCTGTCAGAGCTCTAAAAATTTATATTCAGAGGTCCTCTTCATGGCGGAAGTCAGAACTCGATTGTCCAGGCTATTTCTTTGGCCTACCAGGTGCGCAATTTGCCTTCACCTTTGGCCGTGAGGGCTCATTTAACCAGAGGCATGGCGTCCTCTAGAGCCCTCCTCTCGGGGGCCCCGATCCAGGAGGTCTGCGATGCAGCAGGATGGGCCACCCCCCACACCTTTATTAGGTTTTACAGTCTGGACATTCCATCTACACCCGGCTCTCTTGTGCTCTCGTCCTAAGTGTGCCTGTGAGCAGCTTCACACTAGGGCAGGCAGGGCGCGTTGTGGCGTAGTGGGTACTCGTTCCCCCAAAGTGTCATCTGACGCAGTCGAGTTCCCTCGAAAGGGAACGTCCTCGGGTTACGACTGTAACCCTTGTTCCCTGAGAAGGGAACGAGAACTGCGTCCCTTGGCCACGCCTTCCCCTGCCTTGGAGCGCTTGCTTCATCACAGAAGCTGAAATTTCATGTGTGCCGGCGTCCTTTGTAGCTTCCGCTTGTATGCCGTCACTCATTACGTCATGACGCAACACCAATCAGGGATTGGGTTAGTTTCATTCATCCTTCAGAGCAGCTACGCTGAGGGGCGTTCCCTGACGCAGGGAAAAAGTGTCAAAGTGTCATCTGACGCAGTTCTCGTTCCCTTCTCAGGGAACAAGGGTTACAGTCGTAACCCGAGGACGTTCTGCATAGCCTAAAAATTTGACAACAATTTAGGAAACACTTTGGCTTTCAGAAAATGTCAAGTCTGTCTCCTATATATACAAATCCTTCTTTTCTATCTTCCATTTCAGATGGAGCCTTTGCATTATGGTTTAGAAGGGGCATTGTAAATATTAATGACCTCTTCCATGACAATACTTTTGTAACTTTTTCATACCTATCAGACAAATTTGATCTTCCGAAAACTCACTTCTTTAGATACCTTCAGACTCATGAATTCATAAGAAATAGATTTTCTCACTTTCCACATGCACCTCTGAAACAAGAGATAGATCAAGTTTTAAAAATAAAAGTCTCTAAAGGTGCTGTCTCCAAAATTTACAAAACTATTTTCTCATTTACTGCACTCTCAGATTTTTTACCCTTGTCTAAAATAAAGCAGAATTGGGAATCAGATTTAAATCATGTTTTACTGATGAAGAATGGTCAAAGGTCCTTCGTCGTGTACATACCACCTCTATTTGCGCTCGTCACTCATTAATACAGTTTAAGCTGTTACACAGAATATATTGGACAAAAGCTAAACTGTTTAAAATAAACCCGGATCTCGATCCTACTTGTGACCGATGTCAACAAGCCCCAGCTACTCTATATCATACTTTTTGGCTTTGCCCAGCGTTGACCTCTTTTTGGACATCAATCTTCAAGTCAATTTCTGATGTTTTCATTTTAGATGTTGAACCATGTCCTTTAGTGGCACTATTTGGTCTTAATCCCGCAAATGTGTCCTTATCATCCTTACAGTCAAACGCTTTAGCTTTTTGCTTAACAATTGCCAAAAGGCTTATACTGATGAACTGGAAAAATCCTCTTCCACCAAGCTACTTTCATTGGATGCATGACCTGTTGCAGTTTATTCAAATAGAAAAAATTAGATTTACATTGATTGGCAGAAATGAACAATTTCACGTGATTTGTCAACCCTTTCTTTTGTACTTTAAAAAATAATCATTTTCTTATAACCCTTTGCGTAACCACTCCTGTTTTTGACCCTTGCTGTTTTTGTCCTCTCTCTCATCCCTGTCTGATTAAGAAACAGAGTACATAAAAAGGGAAATAAATTGTATTTGGTTCCCTTTCGAAGGGAACTCAACAATACGTCATTGACGCTTTGGGGAACGCCTTAGACGTGACAGGTGTCTGAAATCACAATCAAATCACGGCAATCACATTGACCGGCGACAGCCCGTGAATCATTATTGTGAATGATTAACGTGCGACCTGGAAGCATATAAGGGCGCCTTGCAAACATGACAAATCATCTTTTCGTCTTCAGGGACTGTCTGTTTGAAACGCAACTCAAAGAAACGGTAGTAAATGAAACGTGCAGTGAAGGCTGATTATTTTTAGTAGTGTGCAGACCCGTGCCCAAGGTTTTTGTCGCCGGGTGACACACGAGCTGTGCGTTTTCTGCCTGGGTAAGAGCATACACGGGAGGTTCTCGAGGGAGCCTCCTGTGCAAACTGTCAGCGTTTTTCTATGAAAACACTCCGCTCTCGTCTGACCCTCTTCTCGAGTGAAGAGCTCTGCATTTGGACTTTGTGGTTCAGGTCCCACTCGTGCTGAGGCAGAGCGGCGGCTTGCATCATGGGGGTCCCAGATGGAGCTATGACGAGGGCGGGCTGCTGGTCGAACGAAAAAAAAAAAAAAACATTTTTTAATCACTGTTCCCGCAGCTGGTGCTCTTCAGGACGGGCAGGAGATGGCTGAGGTTTTTAATCAGATAAATCCTGAACCCTCTCAGCCACCCTGCCCTGTGTATGCAGAGCTGGTGGATGTTATGGGGCGTGCTGCCTGCAGGCTGCAGCTTCATGGCGGCGCGCTAGAGGAGAGACCGCTTGCAGCATGCTCGACGATCAGTTTCTCCCCGGCCATAAACCACCAGCTCAGGTGAGCCTTCCATTCCTTCCTGACCTGCATACTGAGGTCGAAGGGGCATGGAAGAATCCATACTCGGCTCGTATTCACCAACATCAGCGGGCTAGTTTCGCTGATGTTGAGTGGATCAGAGAGTGTGGGTATGTGTCGATGCCGCCCGTAGACGAGACGTTTGCGAACTATCTCATGTCCGGGCAGCCGTCGATACTGAGAGCTCCGACCCTGCCATCCAAACCACTGAAAACACAGCTCGTTTGAATGGCAGAGCATACAAGGCAGCAGGTCAGGCCGGTGCTATACCAGGCCGACCTGCGGGGGGATCTCCATCGCTGAGATCCACATCCACGCCCAGGCAGGTGGGTGGACTTGGCCCTTCACGGTCTGAGGACCATAGGCAGGGCCAGCGAGCCAGCGTCACCTCTCATGCGCCCCCTCCCGGAAAGAGGGGCAGGACGCAGAAGAAGTGTGACTCCCACATCAGGAGAGATTTGAGGGAGGTTGTCCAGCACAATCACATATTGCGTCGGTGATGGATAACCTCCCCGGTGGGTCATGAAATGCCCTCTTCTCTCTCCGACTCCCCAGCGCTCTTCACATCAGGCCTGGGGGCGCGCCTATGATGAGAACTACGTTCTGTTGGCACGCCTAGGCTTAGGCAGTGAGAACACCTCTTTCAGGCTTGTAAAGTGGTGGACCCCAGGTTTGTATAGAACTGTCTGGTGAGTCTTCACTCCGCACGCCGCAGGTGAGCCGTTTGGTCTTTTAGGGGTCATTTTTTGTGAATTAAAATTCTGAAATGTATCTCTCTACAGACCTCGTTCCCTGTATAGAGCTATGGGGTCATGTCAACGTAATAAGGTAAGATGAGTTTTTCTGGATTATTAGGGCCCTGAAGTTCCCCTTTAGGTGGCTAGAACGATTCTAGAAGCTCCAGTGGTTTGGGCTTCTCTTTTGTATTTATATTTATATATATGTAATGGCCAGTTGGCTGTTAGCCACCTCAGGGTAGAGTAGTTGGTCTCTCTTTCTTAGAGTTAATTGAAGTTTGACTGACGCTAGAACTTCAGATAGATCTTAGTCCGGTCCAACAATTGGGACCGTCTGACTTCTTTCCTGAGTACATCGCCCCCCCCTGAGCTCTGTCTTGGCAGTCGGCTGAGCGATTCTGCAGCCCTTGTTCGGAATAATAATAACATTTTTTTCTGCGAGGCTGTGGCTCCTCCGAGCCCTTAGGTAGATCTATGCTTACAGGCTGGCCCTCACCAGGGCCACCTCAGTAGCTGGCCTAGGCTGTGCCAGGGATATTAGAGGCGTTCTGCTAAATTTAGCATTTTTTCCTCTGACCCTTCACTTTGTGAATGTAGGTTTCTAGCATCCCTGTTCAACAGCCTCCTCCCTTGGGAGTCGTTAGGCCAAGGCCCGCCCCCTTCTCTGCATTCGGGGGTGACTAAAGTAATGCAGCGTGGTGCAGAGGATGGTTTATAAAGACATGGTAGGCCTCAACAGGCCTCCGTGGTATATATGTCTTTATTGAGCAGGGTTAGGCTGTCTTTCGTTTCACGAAGAAGACTGGTTCTCTTGCCCGACCCTGTTGTGCAGAACTGGCCTACAGTTTTAGGCCGCCAGTTTAGGCTTTACTCACCTCGCTGAGCTACTGCTCGAGCGTTGGGTTGTAGGTAGTTGGCTTTCATTTAAGCCCCACTCCCCTGGGTTGGGCACAGATACATTTCTGTCACCCCTAGAGCGGCTGGCAGGCCCGCACCCTGGTAACCTCAGGGTGAGGTGTGAGTGTTCCCCTGTGATACAGGGTAGGTCTGAGCACGTCACTCCCAGTTGTGTTTCATCCTACCTCGCACCACTATAGCTCGGGTCGAGTATGAAGTAATATTTCACTTCTTCTTTGGTAGACAAAGTATGCTCCCCTGAAGCCAGAGCATTGCCCTGAGCTGACGCCCATGGATAGATGGTAGGCCCCTCACTAACTGGGGCCTCCATTGAGGCAGAGTGGCGTACGTTGTACTCCCCTTGTTCTAAGGGTGCTAGCTCTCTCGCTGAGTACACTGCCGTGGGCAATGTGATTAGGCACCATGATGCTGTAGGCGCTGTGTAAACAGCTTATCTGCCAACTAAGGCTGTGCCATCAGGTAGTAGGCCCCAGCAGGCCTCCTTGACTGGGCAGCCCCCGTAAGGGCACTGTAGGCTAACCTATTTCTAATCGAGGTTGGCCTTGGTGGTTCGGCAGTTGACTCACCGACAGGTAGCAGGCCTTAATCAGGCCTCCTTAGGAGGTGAGTCTCAATGTTGTGGGACATACTTTATAGCCGCTACCAGGTAGCTAGCCGTATTAGGCCTCCTGTGTGTGGGCCCAATAGTTATGTTGGTGTAGTATGTTCCCAACTTTGTCTCTTCGTAGCAGAATGTACTTGCTATCAGCTAGTAGGCCCAACCAGGCCTCCCTGATAGGCGAGTCCCCAGCTGGCTGGCCCTGTAAGGCCGCCTCAGTATGATCAGATCAGGTAGTAGGCCTCACCAGGCCTCCCTGAAGTTGAATTCCCATATTATGGTTTCCAGGTAGAAGGCCTCATCAGGCCTCCCTGAAGAAGAATTCCCACATACTGCAGTTATCAGGTAGAAGGCCTCACCAGGCCTCCCTGAAGGTGAGCTCCCGAATTTCCTGTGGTTATCAGGTAGTAGGCCTCACAGGCCTCCTTTATGGTGAGCTCCCACATTCCCTGTGGTTATCAGGTAGTAGGCCTCACCAGGCCTCCCTGAAGTTGAATTCCCATATTATGGTTTCCAGGTAGAAGGCCTCACCAGGCCTCCCTGAAGGAGATTTCCCACATACTGCGGTTATCAGGTAGAAGGCCTCACCAGGCCTCCTTGATGGTGAGCTCCCACATTTACTGTGGTTATCAGGTAGTAGGCCTCACCAGGCCTCCCTGAAGGAGAATTCCCACATGCTGTGGTTTCCAGGTAGAAGGCTTCGACAGGCCTCCCTGAAGGAAAATTCCCACATACTGCGGTTATCAGGTAGAAGGCCTCACCAGGCCTCCCTGAAAGAGAATTCCCACATTCTGTGGTTTCCAGGTAGAAGGCTTCAACAGGCCTCCCTGAAGGAGAATTCCCACGTACTATGGTTTCCAGGTGGAAGGCCTCACCAGGCCTCCCTGAAGCTACCACATGCTGTGATTTTCAGGTAGTAGGTCCCTCCAGGCCTCCCTGTAGGAAAGCTGACCACTTGCTGTGATTTTTAGGTAGTAGGCCCCTCCAGGCCTCCCTAAAGGTGAGCTCCCACATTTTTTGTGGTTATCTGGTAGTAGGCCGCCCCAGGCCTCCTTGAAGGTGAGCTCCCACATTCACTGTGGTTATCAGGTAGCAGGCCTCACCAGGCCTCCCTGTGAGTGTTTCCAAGCAGTGCTGGGTTCAGGAAGCTAGTGGCCTCTTGCTATCAGTTCAGCTGGTCTTAGCAGGCAGCTGCTGAAGGCGAGCTTGAGCCCTGGCTCATCTGAGTGTTCATTCTCTGCTACTGGTTCCCTCCCGGAACCTCCTTCCTGCCTACAGCCTGGTTTTTGCCTACCAGGCGGTCCTTGTGCCCCCCTCACCGAGGGTCGCTATGAGCATGCGGCCTCCTTGGTCTGGTCAGAGGGTTGTCGGCCTCTCGTGAGGCCTCCCAGTTAGATCAGCCCTTAGGCCTTCACAGGCCTCCTCAGTGTTCTGTAACACAGACACTGAGTTGATCCGTGGATCGAGTAGAGGAACTCCCCTCACTAGCAAGGGTTGGAAAGCGCTATGCTGAGTCATACTCTCCGGGATATCCCGTCTCTGAGATCCGGGCCGAGTGGTTCACTGCCAGCTTCGCAGTCCCTTGAGTTGGATGCCATTCTTAAGGCAATTGTCCAGAGGCTCTGTCTTCAGACAGACAGGAAGTGGCCAGACTAGTGTCTGTATTCTGACGCTAGGTCAGGCCGTCCTGGTGGTTTTTCGGGGTGAGTAATTTCCCCTGAACAGTGATTGGCTGGGGTTCCTTCGGGTTCCCTAGCCACATTCCCTAGAAGGGACCCCTTCTAATTGGAAGCTGTGGTTCCAGGCCCGGAGCCGGCCCAGGTAACCATGTTTATGGAGATTTTTCCTGTGAGGCTGTAGCTTGGGCTATGACCGGAGGGAATGCTGTCACTGACAGCCCAGTGTGACCTGAGGGTGAGTGGTTCTAGCGTTTCATTTGAAGTTGCTAGTTCTGACAGTTGTCACTGCCCTTGGGCATGCACTCCCCTCAGCATGGCGGATTGGGTATTTCGTTCCCCAAAGCGTCGATGACGTATTGTTGAGTTCCCTTCGAAAGGGAACGTCTCAGGTTACGACTGTAACCTATGTTCCCTGAGAACGGGAACAAGACAATACGTCTCCCTGCCATGCCTCGGGGCTCGCCTACCGTACAGTCCCTTCAGACGATAAGGTGATTTGTCATGTTTGCAAGGCGCCCTTATATGCTTCCAGGTCGCACGTTAATCATTCACAATAATGATTCACGGGCTGTCGCCGGTCAATGTGATTGCCGTGATTTGATTGTGATTTCAGACACCTGTCACGCCTAAGGCGTTCCCCAAAGCGTCGATGACGTATTGTCTCGTTCCCGTTCTCAGGGAACATAGGTTACAGTCGTAACCTGAGACGTTTTCTTGACAGCTGGCAGTGATTGTGTAAAAAGGTGCACATTTTTTTTTTGTGTGTTTTTGTTTTTTGTTCATTTGTTTTTGTTGCTGTTGCTGTTGAATCAGAGAGTAAGAAATACCTCGGCTTAATGTCATCCTTATTTATTTCTTATGTGTCGAAACAAACACTGTACTGTCTTTCTTTTATTTTCTCTCTGCTGGGAAAAAAAACATCAATAAAAAGAGTTAAACTACAAAACTCAGCTGCTCATATTATCACTCGTACCCCCTCTATTCATCGCATCCCTCCTATCTTACAACAGTCCCATTGGCTCCACATAATTTACCGTATCAACTATAAAATACTTCTCCTCACTTTTAAAGTCAATAATAATCTTGCCTCTTCATATCTTTTTGACATTCTGAACTCTATTGGAGTTAGACAACATGTGTCAAGACAAACTCATTTTCATAATCATACTTTAGATCTAATATATTATTGTCACATGGAACCAATGCTAATGCAGTTAAAAATTCTGCAGCAGTGTAATGACATCTCAGATCATTATCTAGTCTTGTGTATACTCCATTTAGCCAAGGTTGCTAAGCCGACTCTGTGTTACAAATATGTTAAAACTATCACTTCTGCCACTAAAGATTGCTTTATTAATGATATTCCTGATCAGTTTCATCTCCTCAGCATCCCAGCATGCTTAGAAGAACTCAATATTGTGACAGAAACTTTTGACTCTCTCTTTTCCAGCACTTTAGACACAGTTGCTTCTTTGCACTTAAAGAAGATTAAAGAAAATAGTCCAATGCTGTGGTACAATGAGCACACTCAGGACCTTAAGAGAGAAGCCAGAAAAATGGAGTGCAACTGGAAGAAAACAAAGCTAGACGTTTTTTGAACTTCGTGGAGAAAGAGCGCGATCACGTACAGAAAGGCCTTAAAAACTGTTAGATCTGCTTAGAAAACAAGAAAACAAACACAACCATACAGTGGCTAAATGAACAAGAAATAAAGCTTTTACTTCTGAAGTAATGCCTTTATGAACTTCTTTACTTACAAGATTGATAATATTACAGACAAAATTGTAACTATGCAACCGTCTACTACAGTATCACATCAGGCAGTGCATTGTAGTGTCCCTCAGTAAAAAATTATTCATTCGTTGCAATAGGAGAGGAAGAATTGTCTAAACTCGTTAAATCTAAATCAACAATATGTATGTTAGACCCTATACCGACTAATCTACTGAAAGAGATGCTTCCAGAGGTATCTTCTTAATATCATTAATTCATCTTTGTCACTAGGATATGTACCAAAAACTTTTAAGCTGGCTATTATTAAACCTCTTATTAAAAAAAACGCAACTTGATCCTAGAGAATTAGTCAATTACTTGATCGTAAATTTATAGTGTGTTTGCTCCCCGCCATTGAAGCTCACTGTGATAAGTCAGTATAGCTTAGGCAGAAACAAGCAGAGTAATACAAATAGTGAAAATGTTTGCGAATGGTATCAGTAAAATATCAAAAGGCTCTCAGGCAATCAGATTTGAGAACCAGAACACAAACTGTTATATATATATATATATATATATATATATATATATATATATATATATATATATATATATATATATATATATATATATATATATATATATATATATATATATTCACAGAATTAATTTAATTAATTTAAAATGTTACAGTCTATATCAACAAATATTTCTGTGTGCTGTTAATCCAGAACCTTAGTTTAAAACACTGACCTGCTGTGGGGCCCACTTTTGTCCTTTCCCTAAGACCATGAGGTCAGTGTTGTCTTTTAAGGTCTGAAAAAAGTCCTCAGTATCCACTCCAGTTCCATCCTCATCCAACACTAAAGCACTGACACAGTGCATGTGAAATACGTCCATCACCTAGAAGGGAAAAATCATTCCTTCTTTAAAGGGTCATGAAACCCTAAACCAAATTTTCTGAGATTTTAACAGAGGTATGTGTGTTGAACACCATAGAAGACAATGTTAGCATCCGTTAGATTTAGGCCACGTAAGGTAATTCAATATGCATAGTGGTATGAAAAAGTTTGGGCACCCCTGTAAATTTTCATGATTTTCTTTTATAAATCATTGGTTGTCTGGATAAGAAATTTCAATTAAATATATCATATAGGAGACAAACCTAGTGATATTTGAGAAGTGAAATAAAGTTTATATGATTTATGGAAAGTGTGCAAGAATTATTTAAACTAAATTAGGCATGTGCATAAATTTAGGCACCACAAAATAATAATTAACTCAATATTTTGTGCATCCTCCTTTTGCATAAATAACAGCCTCTAAACGCTTTCTATAGCTTCCAATTAGAGTCTGGATTCTGGCGGAAGGTATTTTGGACCATTCTTCTTTACAAAACATCTCCAGTTCAGTCAGGTTTGATGGTTTACGAGCATGGACATTTAAATCATACCACACATTTTCAATAATATTCAGGTCTGGGGACTGAGATGGCCATTCCAGAACGTTGTACTTGTTCCTCTGCATAAATGCCTTAGTACATTTTGAGCAGTGTTTTTGGTCGTTGTCTTTTTGAAAGATCCAGCCCCGGCGCAACTTTAACTTTCTCACTGATTTCTGGACATTGTTCTCCAGAATCTGCTGATATTGAATGGAATCCATGCGACCCTCAATTTTAACCAGATTCCCAGTCCCTGCACTGGCCACACAGCCCCACAGCATGATGGAACCGCCACCAAATTTTACTGTAGGTAGCAAGTGTTTTTCTTGGAATGCTGTGTTCTTTTTCCGCCACGCATAACGCCCCTTGTTTTGCCCAAATAACTCTATTTTAGTTTCATCAGTCCACAGCACCTTATTCCAAAATGAAGCTGGCTTGTCCAAATGTTCTTGAGCATACCTCAAGCGACACCGTTTGTGGCATATGCTGAGAAAAGGCTATTTCCGCATTACTCGTCCATACAGCATCTCCTTGTGTTAAGTGCGCTGAATAGTTGAACGATGCACAGTGACACCATCTGCAGCAAGATGATGTTGTAGGACTTTGGATCTGGTCTGTGGGTTGACTGTGACTGCTCTCACCATCCTGTGCCTCTGCTTATCTGAGATCTTTCTTGGTCTGCCACTTCTGGCCTTTACTAGAACTGTGCCTCTGGTCTTCAAATTCCTCACAATGTTCCTTACAGTTGAAACTGAGAGCTTAAATCTCTGAGACAGCTTTCTGTATCCTTCCCCTAAACCATGATGTTGAACAATCTTTGTTTTCAGGTCATTTGAGAGTTGTTTTGAGGCTTCCATTTTGCCACTCTTCAGAGAAGATGTAAAGAGAAGAAATACTTACAATTGGCCTCATTAAATTCCCTTTCTCATGATTGGATTCACCAGTGTATGGAGGTCAAGGGTCACTGAGGTTACCAAACCCATTTTGAGTTCTAATAATTAGTGCTAAAGGTATTGAAATCAATAAAATGACAAGGGTGCCTAAATTTATGCACATGC
>CM070828.1:13603069-13689131 GCA_036326025.1 Chrosomus eos | reverse complement strand
ATAGGTTAGCAATTAAATGTTACATCTCAGGCATGGAAACATTTAGATTCATGCCGAATTAGAGAGGCATGTGAACCCATACATTTAAGCTTTGTCGGCTTTGTATTCTGTTTTGCGATCTGGTCAAGTAGGAATTTAACAATACCCCATTAGTTATTGCTTTGTACATAGGATTCCATGTTTAGTGGAATAACTATGGAGTATTGAGTATTTATTTTCCCAAATCTTCACTGATGTGTCATTTTCTCAGGGGATTAGACAATTATAAAATTCCTTTTGTTCTCTTTTAATTAGGCCTCTTATATTTGCACCCTTTACTGTGGTAAAGTAGAACAAATCTTTGTTGGACAGATAACTTTTTACTTGCACGTCAAATTCTATTTAACACAGTTTGCGTTTGTTATTAGACTTCGTAAAGCATGTAAACTTTATTTGTGTCACGCATTTCACACATGCCGATGATTTTAGTTTCACTTTATCAAGATAAGCCATGTTATACTTGTCAGGTTCTGCAAGAGAGAGAGAGAGGACCCAGATGCAGAATGAGCAGTGATGTTTTATTACAGACCGGGCACAAGGAAAGTGAGGTGTGAAACAGTTCAAATAGTAGGGCAGGGCAGACAACACGATGACAGGCAGGGAGGATGACCACTGATACCAGTCCTGGGGTGACCATGAGCTTGAGAAGTGTAGAGGAAGAGGCAGCACCAGGTGAAACGATGGTGAGGAAGACTGATGTAGGACCAGTCTAGCTGCCAGGAAGAGGCTCCCAGAACCAGAGGCTTGACACTTGAGTATCAGACTGCTCCCACAGTTTAGCTGCTAGGCAGTGAGGGTCAGTGGCCAGGACATCTCAGTATGCAGGGCAGGGTAAAACAAGACTCAATGAACAAGACAAGATAAACACGCAAGGCACAAGAGAGTAATTAAATTAGAAATATAAAAATAAAGACTGAAACAGAACAATGACTAGTGAAGCAAAACAAAAAAGAAAATTAGGAATAAAATGGCTGAAACTTGCAATAAAAAAAAACAAAAAAAAAACAAAAGACTCAGGCTATGTTTACATGGAAACGAGCTGAAGAGAAAACGCAAAAGTGGCGTTGCGTTTTCACTTTTTATTCTGCGTTTAGACGAGCGTTATGGTTGGGAAATCCGCGTGCATACGGTGATGCAAAAGTGTGTGAAATACGATGTAGTATGCACTCCAGGCGCTAGGTGGCAATGTGAAGCACTGCAACACAACAAACCAAAGTCTGAGAATATTTTGTACAACTGCTTAAAAGACTATGCTAGGGCAACTTGAAGGTCCGACGTATGGAAATAATTCGACATGTTGGTTGTTATTTTCCTGTACTAGCGCATGCCTGTGACGTAAACGCGTACGCAACAAGAGCCACCGTGAGCAGATTTGCGTTTTTACCGTTTAGACGGGAACGTGACGGCGGAGCGTTTTTGAGATTTCCACTCTGAAGGGTGGTTTCACTTTTTTGCGTTTTTAAGCCCCAAAACGCCGTCGCCGTGTAAACGAAAGGCACATCCGTAAACAATTTTGTACGTTTTCACTCGTAATCGTTCTCGTGTAAACAGGGCCTAAGACTAACTAGAACAAGACTGGAAGGAAAAAATCAAAAGGATACTCTAGAGCTAGAAAGATCAATATCATGACAATAACTAGGTTTAACCATATACACAGGGAGGCAAACAGAAATAAACCACAAAGCACACAAAACAAATCAACAAAGACATGAGGGAAAGAGGCACAATATATTATAAAGGGACCAGAGCACATGAGGATCAGGTGAGCACAATTAGTGAAATATGACTAGACGTGGACTAAACAAGGGGGTGTGGAGCTGGAAACAAGAAGGCGGGACAAGAGGAGCACATGGCCAACACAAACAAAGACAAAGCCATGTGCTCAAGCACAAGACAAACAACATTAAACAGTGACAAAACGTACTCGGTTACTAACGTAACCTCGGTTCTCTCTAGAGAGGGAACGAGTACTGCGTAATATCTTACGCTATGGGGAAAACTCTTTTCCACGAGATATTGAAGCCAAAAATTATCCTTAATTTTTTATTAATGTAAAACGCTTTGCAGCAGCAAGCAGACATAGGCGAGACAGCTCGCGCGCCTATTGGCTGCCCTGCGGCAATAGCAGCAGCCTATCGAGAGAGGCTCTGCGTGACGTCACGACGAATGGGGGCCTTTCGCGCCCATATCGTCACGTCCCGCCAGAAAGGGCGTGGTCTCGCCCCATATCTAGGCTCGATAGCTGCTCTTACGTTGGTTTTCATCGCCGAAGCGAACCAGAGCGTATTCCAAGCACGGCAAGATACGCAGTACTCGTTCCCTCTCTAGAGAGAACCGAGGTTACGTTAGTAACCGAGTACGTTCTCTTACGAGAGTATCTCTCGTACTGCGTAATATCTTACGCTATGGGGAACACAATGCAACACGCCGTGCTGGTAGGGATCCAACACCAAAGTCCCAGGGACCGAAGCCCGGGGCGCATATAGTGCATAATCACCATAAACTCACAGAGAGTGAGGGAAGAGAGGCTAGAAGCATCATTCCCTGTAAATAGCATCCGAAGGAGCTGATCATGTGACAAATAGACCATACCGTCAGGGTGAACATTCAGCCTGAACTGGGTGGCCACAAGTGTGTCGACATTTTAATGAGCTGCTGTACCGGTCAGTGAGCAATACGCAGGTCAAACTCAGTATCTGAGCCGCACAGCGGCAGATAGCACTGGACTTTATACCGCCAAAAGCTTAGCTTGCAAGGCGGGAACCTCCAGGTTATAGTATTTTATAAATGTAGACGGCGAGGCCCAGCCCGCGGCCATACAATATCTTGCAGGGTAACCCCGCTAGACCATGCCCACGAGGAGGCCATGCCTCCTGTGGAGTGCGCTCCAACACCCAAAGGGCACTGTAGGCCCTTAGAAGTGTAAGCCAGCGCTATGGCACCAACTATCCATCTGGATAGGCTCTGTTTCGAAGCGGCAAGTCCCTTAGCACGGCCGCCAAACGAAACAAAAAGCTTCTCAGTCTGTCTGAAACCAGACGAGCGGGACACATAAGCCCTTAGTGCCCTAACAGGGCAAAGGAGACTCGCGTCCTTCTCCTCATTGAGAACCGGAAGGGCAGACAGGGAAATCACCTGGGCCCTGAACGGTGTGTTGAGGGATTTTGGCACGTAGCCGTGCTTCGGTTTGAGTATGACCTTTGAGTCATTAGGTCCAAACTCCATGCATGACGCGCTCACTGAGAGCGCTTGCAAGTCCCCTACGCGCTTCACTGAAGCGAGAGCCATAAGAAACGCTGTCTTGAAGACAAGTGTTTCATGTCTGACGACTGGATTGGCTCGAATGGGGCACCTTTCATGGCCTCCAAGACCGTGGAAAGGTCCCATGTCGGGACTGAAGGGGGCCTGGGAGGGTTTAGCCTCCGAGCTCCTCCAAGGAAACGCACGACTAAGTCGTTCTTTCCTAGTGACTGGCCAGACACCGGTTTTACAAACGTTGCTATGGCCGCCACGTATACTTTGAGCGTGGAAGGGGTCCTGCCCTTATCCAGTAGCTCCTGAAGGAAGGAAAGCACTTCCGTAACCCCGCAGTCTACAGGTGAAAAGCTCTGCGCTTGACACCAAGCAGAGAACACAGACCACTTCGAGGTGTAGAGCCGTCTGGTAGACGGGGCTCTAGCCTGCGCGATCGTGTTTAACACTCCCTCTGGGAGGTCAGCGGGTACCCGTTGATGGCCCCTGCGTGCAGGGACCACAAATCCGGGCGAGGATGCCAAATCGAGCCTCCCGCCTGAGAGAGGAGGTCTCTCCTCAACGGTAAAGGCCATGGGGCAGCGCTGGTCAGCTGCATCAGGACAGGGAACCACGACTGGTTTGTCCAGAGCGGAGCTATGAGTAGCACTGGGCATCCCTCCCTCCTGATTCGCTCCAACACCTGAGGCAGGAGTGAGATAGGGGGAAAAGCATATAGGGGGCGGCGGGGCCAAACATGGGCCAGCGCCTCCCGGCATTTCGAGAAGAATCTCGGGCAGTGAGCGTTTTCTTGGGACGCGAACAGGTCCACCTGCGCTTTGCCAAACGTTTCCCACAGCAGCTGGATCGTCTGCGGGTGCAGAGACCATTCTCCTGCTGGGACGTTGTTTCTGGACAGCCTGTCTGGCCCCACATTTAGGTGACCAGGCACATGCGCCGCTCTCAGCGAGAGCAGGTTGTGCTGAGCCCAGACCAGGAGGCGTCCCGTCAGCCTGTAAAGGTTTCGGGACCTGACGCCGCCCTGGTGATTTATGTACGCCACCACTGACATGTTGTCCGACCGGACCAATACGTGGTGGCCTTTTATCTGGGGACAGAAGCGCCATAGCGCTTTGTCGACTGCTATTAATTCCAAGCAGTTTATGTGAAGGAGCTTCTCCCGTACTGACCATAGGCCAGCTAGCGGTCTGCCTTCGAGCAGCGCTCCCTGCCCCGAAGTGGGGGCGTCCGTAGACACCACCTTCACACTCGAGGGGGTCCCCAGACTCACACCTGACTGATACCAGTCGGTTGCTTTCCATGGTTTCAGAGCCGAAATGCACTGAAGGTCGACCCTGAGGCGAAATAGACCTGCGGTCCACGCCCTGGGGGGAACTCGTGCTTTTAGCCATAGCTGCAGTGGGCGCATGCGGAGCAGGCCCAACTGGAGTACGGAGGCTGCTGAGGCCATCAGACCCAGCATTTTCTGAAACCTTCTGAGCGGGACTATAGAGCCGTGGCGGAAGGATCTCGCGACGTGCTGAATATTCAATCCGCGCTCCGGTGACAGGCGTGCTGTCATGGATAGCGAGTCTAACACTGTTCCCAGAAAGGAAATTCTCCGACTGGGGAGCAGTGAGCTTTTCGCCCAACTGACTGTAAGGCCCAGCTCCTCGAGGTGCTCGAGTAATGCGGCCCTGTGTTCTATGAGCTCCGTTCGTGAACGAGCTAGAATCAGCCAATCGTCCAAGTAGTTCAAAAACTCGCATGCCCCGAAGTCTCAGGGGGGGCGAGGGCCGCGTCCATGCACTTCGTGAACGTACGGGGTGCTAGGGACAGGCTGAACGGCAGGACTGTGTATTGATATGCCTGGCCCTCGAAGGCGAATCTCAAGAATCGCCTGTGATGGGACGCTATTTGTATTTGAAAATAGGCGTCTTTCAGATCTATTGACATGAACCAGTCTCCTTGGCGCACTTGCGCGAGGATTTTCCTGGTCGTAAGCATTCTGAACTGGCGCTTCACAAGCGTTCTGTTCAGCAGTCGCAGATCTAGAATGGGTCTGAGCCCACCATCTTTTTTCGGTACCAGAAAATATCTGCTGTATAAGCCCCCTTCGCCCTGAGATAGAGGTTCTATAGCCCCTTTTCTCAGTAGTTTCGCTATCTCGGCTCGAAGTAGATGAAACACTTCGCTTTACACCGTAGTTTCGACTCGCGCCGTATAACGGCGGGGGCGTCGAGCGAACTGTAGCGAACAGCCTCTCGTTATAGTGTTCAACACCCATTCTGATACCCCGGGAAGCCTTGACCACGCATCTGCGTGAATAGCTAGGGGTAGAATGAAATCTGGGCTCTGGCCGCGGCAGGACGGCGGCTCGAGAGCCCCTGTGTACTGGGAACACAACACCGTGTTTACAGCGTTCGAGGCGGGGGCGCGCTGATCACAGCGGGCAGCCTGGCCGCGCTCAGCTTCTCTATGGCGGGACGCGCAGAGAAAGCGAGCGGGGCGAATCCCGTGGGATTCGGCGCGTGTGAGGGAATGTGGGCACATTTACTACATGCGGGCACATTTACTACACTGAGGAAAATGCAAAAAAAAAAAAAAATGGAATGTCTTGCTTCACTGATGTCCTTGTTCCCACACTGCTGTCCCCATAACGCCACTCGTCCTGACAACAGTGTTATCACAAATGCTACTTTGGACTCTTCAGTGGGGAATGATGAATGCTGCAGAGCAAAGAACAGTGAACACTTTGTCAAAAATGCACACCATAATTCTGGGGCTCACCAGAATCAGCAGGAGGTGGCAAACGAGGTTCCATACTGCGAGTGAATCGGTCTGTAGGTGGAACAGCGGGTGGTGGTTGAGCATAGTGGGCGCGTGGGCAGGCTCGGCTCTCAGATGTTGTAGTTTGTTAGTCAGTTCCGAGACCTGAACTGCTCGACCGGTCGCCGTAATCTGCTCATCTTGACGATCAAAACGAACTTTGTTATTGTTCAGAATGTCTCTCAGTTATGTAACATCCCCTGGTTCCATCTGGGTCAGATCGTTCTGTTACGTCACGAAACACAAGATCCTGCTTTGTCAATCAGGCACAGTTCAATGCCAGTTTTTCAAAGAAGCTTTTCATCAAAGATGCTGAAGTCCCTACATTGTTATGTCCGACCTCAAATTCACATCCCGTAAGTAAACTTCTACCACATTTTATGTTATATTATGGAGCCAGCATAATCTGAATCTGTTTTTAAATGGATATGCAACACTAACGTGTTGCTAAGTTGATGTTGAAGTGTTGTTTTGTACAGTCTATGGTTGCCACAAGCTTTGATAGAATACCTGTTGAAAACAAGACAAAATATAGCTGCGAGCATCGATTACGGGCCCAAGCCAGTGGCACCGCCACCCCGGTGCCTTTAGTTACCTAAAGGCACCCGGGGTGGCGGTGCCGCCGGCTTTGGCCCTTCATCGCTGCTCGCAGCTATTTTTATATATATATATATATATATATATTATATATATATATATATATATATATATTATATATATATATATATATATATATATATATATATATATATATATATATATATATATAAAGCCGGTGGCACCGCCACCCTGGTGCTTTTAGGGTTATTGTACACGACGTGACACAAAATATCTGCTCGCTATCTGCCGAACGGCTCTGGTAGTTCCGCTTCAGCACTGATGATGTTGTAGAAATAGTGCGCTCTGGTTGGTCTGGATTATTCAGGATTTTTTATTTTATACAGAAATAAGTTATTTATTATTCAGATGAGAATAAAGTTAGCGTTGATTAAAATGAAGGAAAACAAATATATTGATCTGAAATATATCACATTAATTTTACATTTATTTAGGTTAAATTACCAAACATACAATCTTAATTTAATTTAAAGCAAACAATACATTTAAAATATATGGGTTGTATGCACATTTTTTTTTTTAATAAAAAAAGATATATATCCAAAAAGATAAGGCCTTAAAGGGTTAAACTCTTGTCACTGTAACAGACACAATCTCTCTCTCTCTTTCTCTCTCTCACACACACACACACACACACACACACACACACACACACACACACACACACACACACACACACACACACACACACACACACACACACACACATGTTGGTGCAACAGCATTATGAGGACTCTCCATAGGCGTAATGGTTTTTATACTGGACAAACTATATATTCTATCCCCCTACACTGCCCCTATCCCTAAACCTACCCTTCACATGAGACATGCTGCATTTTTAATTTTTTAATAAAACATTGTTTTTTATGTTTTTTAAGCCATTTGATTTATGAGGACTTTTGAAATGTCCTCATAAACCACCCATAAGTTGTAATACCAGTGTAATACACATGTCATAATACAAATTTGTGTACTCATAAATCACATAAACCAACCCACACACACACACACACACACACACACACACACACACACACACACACACACACACACACACACACACACACACACACACACACACACACACACACACACAGCTGTGGTTTATGTGATATATGAGGACATTCAATAGGCATAATGACTTTTATACAGGACAAACTGTATATTCTATCCCCCTACACTGCCCCTATCCCTAAACCTGCCCATCACAGGAGACATGCTGCATTTTTACATTTTTTAAAAAAACATTGTTTTTTATGTTTTTTAAGCTATTTGAAATACGCATGCAATGTCCTCATATATCACGTGTAAGTTGTAATATCAGTGTAATATGCATGTCATTATACACATTTGTGTCCTCATATGTCACAAAAACAAGAGCACACACACACACACACACACACACACACACACACACACACACACACACACACACACACACACGTCAAGTCACTTACATTTTAGATGCAATATTGAATAAGCATAAAAATTGGATTTTCTGCTCTGAAGATATAAATAAGCATAAAAATTGAATAAGCACTTTGAATATTCTAAACAGAATAATCACTAGTCGCTAATGAATAAGTACTAGCACTTAATGGAATAGATACTAGTATCTAAAAAATAAGTACTAGTAGCATGAAAATAGAGACTAGTAGGTTAAAATGATTAAATGTTAAAACGGCTTGCCATATTGGCTCAGAGAGAGAGAGAGAGAGAGAGAGAGAGAGAGAGAGAGAGAGAGAGAGAGAGAGAGAGAGAGAAGAGAGAGAGAGAGAGAGAGAGAGAGAGAGAGATACTAGTAGCTATTAATAGATACTAGTATTTATTCAATAAATACTAGTTCTAAGTCATTACATACTAGTACCTATTAAATAGATACTAGTACTTATTCATTAGCTACTAATACGTATTCAAAAGAATATCTAAAGAATAAGCACTAGTATCTAAAGACTAGGCACTAGTACTAAAGAATAAGCACTAGTCGCAAATGGATAAGTACTAGTACTTAATGGAATAGATACTAGTATCTAAAAAATAAGTACTAATAAGTTCCGTCCTTCGGATGAGACGTTAAACCGAGGCCCTGACTCTCTGCGGTCATTAAAAATCCCATGGCACTTCTCGTAAAGAGTAGGGGTGTAACCCCGGTGTCCTGGCCACATTGCACCCATTGGCCCCTGCCAATAATGGCCTCCTAATAATCCCCATCCACTGAATTGGCTCTATCACTCTCTCTCCTCTCCAACTATAGCTGGTGTGTGGTGAGCGCACTGGCGCCGGTCTACTGTGGCTGCCGTCGCATCATCCAAGTGGATGCTGCACACTGGTGGTGGTTGAGGAGAGAACCCCTGATATGATTGTAAAGCGCTTTGGGTGTACAGAAGTACATATGAAAGCACTATATAAATGCCTCATTCATTCATTCATTCATTCATAATAGTAGCATGAAAATAGAGACTAGTAGGTTAAAATTATTAAATGTTAAAACGGCTTGCCATATAGGCTCAGAGCATCAAACTAGAATATTTAAGTTTGATGCGTTGCCACGGCAACAGTATCTAAGATATCAATAATCCTTTCTCAGGTCTACATCTGTGTGTTTACATTATACACATAAAGTTTGAAACAAATTGGGTAAAAATAAGAGGGTGATTTCAAAGCATTTAGGAAGTGACACACTTCCTGCTGCCAGTTGGTGGCGCTATAATTTTGACTCACAATAGTCACATCCATGTGATCGGACTCTTACAGCGAACACACTGCTGAAGTTTCATCAAGATCAGTTGAGCTATTAATGTACATAATTTGGACATTTACAAATTCAAATTTTATTTACAAATAGTTACAATTAGCATTAACGTTAAATCTGCGTGCAGCATTGATGTAATTATAATACTTTTACAATAACGTTGAAATAAAAAAATAAAAAAAACGTCTCGGTTACGGATGTAACCCTCATTCCTTGGAGTGGAGATATTCCGTCGGATGACGACGAATGGGGTTTCACTTAGAACACCTATCGACTTCGAGTATTACAAAACGAGACAATGGCACAGAAATGCCATGGGTCTGCGGAATTTGCATGACGTAACTCCGCCTTACCTCGTGGTATAAAAGGAGGACGCCGGCAATATGCAGATATGTTTCTTCGCTGAGGAGCCGAGACTGAGCTCAGTCGATCCCCGCGGGACAGCGGAAGTGGCAAGTAGAAGGAACCACTCAGGGAACGAGGGTTACATCCGTAACCGAGACGTTCCCTTTCGTTGTCACTCCGAGTTCCGTCGGATGACGACGAATGGGGTTACCAGTCTAATCACGCCACCTTCACAGCTGTCTTCCAGTGCCCTGCATAAACATGAGATCCCTGTCGTGAGACTAGCAGGACTCCTATTTAACACAGGAATACCAAGGTACTCTGGGGAGCATATACCATAGTTTAGAGGAAATATGCAAAATATTGCCTGCCCAAACGGGGGGACTTAGAGAATACACATATGACCCGAAGGAAGCATATGGAGAACACTGGGATATCCAGCCGCAGTTGGAATATTTCAACCCCAGGGGTGGCAAGGTGGCTTGCCAAGGGAAAGACACATGATCAAAGAGGCTTACAGCAGGGATACACATGTGGGGGTTGCTCCGGAGAGGGACCATGCACACGGGAGGCACCTAGCCGATGCTCAGGCAAGAGACACTGGCACCGACGTCAGGAGTGCAGGGGGAACTCAGGGCTTTCGGAGAAGCTCACCTGAGGAGAATATTGCACGTATCCAGTCCGTGGAGTGGAATGGCGAGCAAGCGAAGACACCTGAGCGGTTCCAATACTAGCTGGTTGTAGCGAGTACACGAGAGGACACTGGCTCCACTCGGAGATTATAGAATCTGGCGAATGTGTTAGGTGTCGCCCAGCCTGCAGCTCTGCAAATGTCTGTTAGCGAGGCGCCATGCGCTAGAGCCCAAGAGGATGCCACACTCCGGGTGGAGTGGGCGGTCACACCAAGGGGGCACGGTCGACCTTGCTGCTGGTATGCCAAAGCAATGGTGTCCACTATCCAGTAGGACAACCTGTGCTTGGAGTGAGCCTTTACCTTCAGCTTCCCACCATATCAGACAAAGAGCTGGTCTGAGGTCCTGAAACACTGCGTTCTGTCTACATAGGTGCGGAGAGCACGTACTGGACAGAGCAGTGCCAAGGCTGGCTCTGCCTCCTCCGAGGGCAGCGCTTGCAGGTTCACCACCTGGTCCCGGAAGGGAGTGGTAGGAACCTTGGGCACATATCCAGGCCGGGATCTCAGTATCACGTGAGAGTAAGCCAGCCCGAATTCCAGGCACGCTTCGTCAACAGAGAATGCTTGCAGGTCCCCTACCCTCTTTATAGAGGCCAGTGCAACCAGGAGCACTGTCTTCATTGACAGGAGCTTAAGCTCCACTGATTGCAAAGGCTCAAAGGGAGCACTCTGCAGGGCAGTTAGAACCACCGCGAGGTCCCAAGAGGGAACGAGAGGAGGGCGAGGAGGATTCAGTCTCCTCGCTCCTCTCAGGAACCTGATGACCAGGTCGTGCTTTCCCAAAGACTTACCTTCTACCAAATCATGGTGTGCGGCGATAGCGGCAACATAGACTTTGAGGGTGGAGGGAGACAGCCTTCGCTCCAACCCATCTTGAAGGAAGGAAAGCACAACACTGATCGAGCACCTCCGGGGGTCTTCTCGGCGAGAAGAGCACCAGCTGACGAAGAGGTTCCATTTAAACGCGTAGACGTGTCTTGTGGATGACGCTCTAGCGGAAGTGAAGGTAGCCACCACCGCAGGTGGTAGGGTACTCAAACCTGCCTGGTCCCGTCCAGGAGCCACACGTGGAGGCTCCAAAGATCGGGACGAGGGTGCCACAAGGTGCCCCGTCCCTGAGAAAGAAGGTCCTTCCTCAGAGGAATGGGCCAAGGAGGTGCTGTCGCGAGGAGTATGAGTTCAGAGAACCAGGTCCGGGTGGGCCAGTAGGGCACAACCAGAAGGACCTGCTCCTCGTCCTCCTTGACCTTGCGCAAAACCTGCGCAAGAAGGCTCACTGGGGGAAACGCATATTTGCGGCCCCACAGCCAGCTGTGCGCCAGTGCATCCATGCCGAGCGTGCCCTCGGTCAGGGAATAATACAGGCCGCAATGGGTCGAGTCGTGAGAGGCAAACAGATCTATCTGTGCGTCCCCGAACTGGTCCCAAATCAGCTGAACCGACTGGGGATGGAGTCACCATTCTCCAGGGAGGGGCTGAAGCCGTGAGAGCTCGTCGGCTGCACAGTTCAGGACTCCGGGAATGAAAATGGCTCGAAGCGACCTCAGATGCTTCTGACTCCATAAGAGGAGGTGGCGGGCGAGTTGCGACATATGGCGCGAGCGTAGACCACCTTGATGGTTGATGTACGCTACTGTGGCGGTATTGTCTGATCGGACTAGTACGTGTTGACCCTTGAGCAGCGCCCGGAAGCGGTGCAGGGCAAGGCGTACTGCCAGCAACTTGAGGCAATTGACATGCCATAGGCGCTGGGGTCTTGTCCAGAAGCCCGTGGCAGCATGTCCATTGCACATGGCGCCCCAGCCCGTGGTGGAGGCATCTCTTGATACAACAACATGCCTGGAAACCTGTTCC
Organism: Chrosomus eos; assembly: GCA_036326025.1. Lineage (NCBI taxonomy): Eukaryota > Metazoa > Chordata > Actinopteri > Cypriniformes > Leuciscidae > Chrosomus > Chrosomus eos. The sequence continues at coordinate 13,676,769 of CM070828.1, read as the reverse complement.
AGGGGGACACCCACCCTGAGAAAACTGAGGTTCGACCACGGGGTGAAGGTCTGACGGCAGCTCGAAGTAACTGGTACTCGGGGCGTGCCTTGTTGCCATGCCCACCTCAGGACTCGTTCGCAAAGCCAGAGCTGAAGCGGTCTCATAAGAAGCAATCCAAGCGGCGTTTGCAGCGGCTGCAGATGCCATATGCCCCAGGAGCCTCAGGAAGTTTCAGTGAAACCACACTCTTGTCTTGGATTTGTCTCAGACAAGTCAGCAGTGACTGCGCGCACTCGCTCGTAAGCTGCGCGGACATGGCGACCGAGTCGATGTCCATACCGAGAAAAGAGATCCTCTGCACGGGGCAAAGTTTGCTCTTCTCCCAGTTGACCCAAAGGCCCAAGCGAGCTAGGTGCCGGAGCACGAGGTCCCTGTGTTCGCAAACCTGGTCTCGAGAGTGAGCTAGGATCAGTCAGTCGTCGAGAACCCTGTTAACCCGAAGGGGAACAAGGGCTGCCTCGACGATCTTCATGAAGACGCGAGGAGACAGGGCTAGCCTGAAAGCGAGAACCGTGTACTGGTATGCCTGCCCCTCGAAAGCAACCCGGAAGAACGGTCTGTGTCGAGGAAGAATGGAGACATGAAAGTAGGCGTCCTTCAGGTCGATCGCTGCAAACCAATCATGGCGCCGCACGCATTCGAAAATGCGTTTGGCAGTGAGCATCTTGAACGGCATCCTGTGTAAGGAGCAATTCAGCACCCGCAAGTCCAGGATTGGTCGTAACCCACCGGTTTTCTTGGGGACAATGAAGTAAGGGCTGTAGAAGCCGGACCTCATCTCGGCTGGAGGGACAGTCTCGATTGCTCCCTTCGCCAACAGGGTGGCAATCTCTGCTCTCATGATAGGGCATTGCCACCGACCAAAGTGGAGCGGACTCCCCTTAAGCGGGGAGGAGACCGTGCGAACTGAATCGCATAGTCGAACCTGATGGTGCGGGCGACCCAGGGGGACAGACGGGAAGCTCTAGCCAGGCTCCGAGGAACTGAACCAGCGGGGTCATGCGGACCACAGGCTTCCCCCAGGACGGGCAGCGAAGCGGAGTAACTGGCCCAGACGTGGACGGCATAGCAATCCGATGTGGGGGCACAGTTGGCAACCGCGCCCGAACAGAGGAGGGAAGGACCGGACGGGGGCGGGGTTGGAACCGTGGGAGGGCGCCTTCGGCGGTAGTGGGCAGACTGAGGGATCTGAGCGGACGGCGGGGCCGTCGGGCAGAATAACCTCAATCTACTCACGGGCGGTTGAGAACATTTGGGCGGAAGCACTCAACCGCACCGCCGAAGAGGCCGAACTGGGATATGAGGGTGTCGAGCAGACAAGTCCGCCGGACATCCTGCACATCAGACCGGTCAGCCCCAGACTGGTGAACATCACCTGACTCTGAGAGCGTACGGCCACTTTAGTCGCTCGGAGAGCAAGGTCAGTGGCGGCGCGCAGCTCACTGAAGAGCCTCGGGTCAGTCCCGCCCTCGTGCATGTCCATGAGCATCTGGGTCAGGTAGACCAGCAGAACGGTCATGGGATGCAGTAGGGCGGCTGCCTGTCCTGTGGCACTATAGGATTTCGCCACAGATTAGTGTAGACAAAAAGAACTACAGGCTTCGGATGGGTGCTTAGGATTGCGCCGGTAAGCACTCTGAGGACATAGTAGCATCGCAACAGAGCGTTTAACTGGGGGAACCCCAGTGTACCCATGGGCAGCGGCCCCTGAGGGGAGGAAAGGCGGATGACACCAACGAGTGGTCCCGAGAAGACAAGGGGTCTTCCAGGACTTCGAGATCTCATCATGCACGTCCGGGAGGAAAGATGTTGGGGTTTGCCGTGGACGCTGGTCGGCGGCCTCACCCAAAAACCAATCGTCCCAGGAAAGCATGGCCGTCATCTCCGGATCAGACTCAGGCACAGCCATATGCAGAACAGAAGGTGGCAGCTGTGACGAGTCGCCATTTCCAGAAGAATTATGCCCACCTAGTGATGCTGCTACAGACACAGCATCATCCTCTGTAGCTTCAAATGAAAACACACAGGCCACCCATTATTTTATTTTTTTTAGGGTAGACCCGTGGAATCATCAATTCGCTAGCGGGCACCGTCATTGAGGAGGGGGCTGGGGTCGCGGACACAGAGTCGGCGCCTTGTTCCAGACCAACACCCTCAGGTCACCCTGGCCACCAGCCGAAGATAGGGGGTGGAAGAGGGGACTCTCACTCTTGCGAGTTCACCGAGTCTCGACCTATATGACGCGATGATCACGTTCCCAGAGAGAACATGAGTCATCCACGAGCTCTGTTCAAGCATGATCAAAGCCCAAACACACTAGACAGCGCTCGTGCCCATCAGAGTCTGATACCAGTCCGCTGCAACCAGAAATGCACGGGCGAGCCGTCTTTAAAAAGACGTGCCGCGTGCAAGCTCTTTTATGAGAGGAGAGAAAAAAACTCTGCGATGTTGAAGCACGCAGGGAGACACACACACACTGGCAGATCACTGCACAGATCAGCAGGCACTGTGAACTCGCTGCAGATCGCCGTCACACCAACACTGGAGAGAAAGGCTCGTCTCGTAGAGTGAAGTCAGAGATGACTGTGGAGTGAAGAAATACTCTTGGCTCCGAAGCGAAAACATATCTGCATATTGCCGGCGTCCTCCTTTTATACCACGAGGTAAGGCGGAGTTACGTCATGCAAATTCCGCAGACTCATGGCATTTCTGTGCCATTGGCTCGTTTTGTAATACTCGAAGTCGATAGGTGTTCTAAGCGAAACCCCATTCGTCGTCATCCGACGGAACTCGGAGTGACAATGCAAGGGAACATTAATTACCATTCTAAAACATCCTTGTGTAAGCGCGTTTGAGGAGGTGGTGGCTTGTCTCCTGTCGTCGATTGGGGGTCTGACTCTGGCTCAAACATATAAGGCCGCATAACTTTTCCCTCAGCAAAGTACATCATTAGTGTTTTATTTATCTTACTTGTGAGCATCACCAAGCTACAGCATACATGTCCCTTGTTACCTGTGGTTGGCATGGCCGTGCATCACTCATTAAACAACAGGCCAATCAGAGAGAGACTCATGAATATTAATTAGACAGGCCAAAATCGACCTGTTCTTAGCAGAGCTCCTGAGAAAGGAGCTGTAAAAAATATACTGGGATGGTTTTTGGTACTTAAATCCGCAAATATATATTCTTAAGGACATCAAAATAAAACTCCAAAAAGTTGCACAATATGGGACCTTTAATTCGACTGGCCTTACAAACTATTATCCTTCCATCACAGACTGAAGAATGTAAACTGTGCTTAACATTCGAAAAGGGAGAGACTTTAGGAATACATTTAAACATTTTTTGAATTTGACTCAATTGAGTTTTTCAAGGTGACCGTTATTTAGAATGTATCACTTTATTGTTTCCATGGTGACACATCATTGCTTGTCACGTGACACACCGCAGCCACAATAGCGCTGAATGACATTTGTGCCCAGACATTGTGCCCAGACATTTGTGCTTATTTCTGTTACTATTAATTTTCATGGCTAAAGTCTAATTACACTGTTTTCAGCACAAACTCTGCTACAATAATATGTGAGGATATATGTATGTAAAAGTTTGTAGTTTTGGGAAAATAACGTTTGTGAAAAAATAATATTTTTTAAGTCACTCAAATAAGGCCATAAAACCCATACTGATTAATTGTTCACAAGACTTTTGAAAATTGAGTCACGTAGCCTACAGTATTTGCTTCAAAACTAACATTTATATAAAAAATATTGATTTAAAATGTGTACGACATGTTTTGTGAGAGAAAGCTGTATGCTCGTAGGGCGTGAATCGTCATGAATATTGATGTTTTTCACATCTGCGAAGACATAGACCCTCCCCCTCCTATCAGGTGGGACTGTGAGGAACTATAGAACAAAGAATGTGGAGAGATTAAAAGAATGGCTTTTTGATAGTTTGGATTTATTTACAACACAACATAATCCAAAGATATATAACTAAGGACAAAATAGCACATTATTGAACACACTGATCTAAAGACAGAGACTTGAACAGTCATACACCTTTGTTCCATTCCCAACATGCCTGTCATTTCCAAGCTGTTTGCTTTTTTATTTTATCATGTTCATGCTCGTGAGAATGTTTAAGTCAGCAGGGCTCATCAGTGGAATCTGGTATACGATTTGGCGAAGAAAATCTAATTGTGAATTAGATTTGCGATTTAAATTCACAAAAAATATAAAGATCACCAGGTTTGTTGTGTCTTGTAGGCATATCCTTGTAGGGCAGCATTAAATAATAATAACAATTAAAGCTGCAAGCAGCGATGGGCGGGCCCTCGCACATGTAGCGCGTCAAGGAGTGATGCGGCCGCGTTGCATATTCTGGAGCTCTGCCGCTGTGCAGCTGTGAATTTGCTACGCTTTTCAGACACTGCATGAAGGTGTTATACGTCACTTCCTGTTGCCAGCAGGTGGTGCTATGACTGTGGGTGAATGTGGGCATGTACATGAGTTCAGGGATGGACTCTTATCCTACATGTAAAGTTTGGTGCAGCTGTGAGCATGTACACTGAAGTTACAACCACTTCCTGTGTCGTGGCGAAGACTTGATGTTTGACGCCACGCCACGGACACACCGATTGATGAAAACTCGCAGATAGCACAACCTTTCATCGTCAATGCCTTTAGAAGGCACAGCAGAAATTTCAAGTCGATCGGACTAAATCCCTAGGAGGAGTTCGTTAATGTACAGAGTGTGTAAATCAGCCAAAATTTGACGTAAAATTCAAAATGGCCGACTTCCTGTTGGGTTTAGGGCATCGCTCCAAGAGGCTTTTTTGTGCGTCTGGACATGGTTGATGTGCCACAGAAATTACGTACATGTAGGTCAAACGTGCGGCGGGGGCTGCTTCGTTAAAGGTCACTTCCTGTTGCCAGCAGGTGGCGCTATGACTGGGGGTGAATGTCGGCATGTACATGTGTTCAGGGCAGGACTCTTGTCAAGCGTGCAAAATTTGGTGCAGATCTGAGCATGTACAGCAAAGTTACTCCAACTTCCTGTTTCATGGCGAATCATCGATGCCACGGACACGCCCATTGACGAAAACGCGCAGAGAGCACAACTTTTCATCGTCACAGCAGAAATTAGAAGTCATCCAACTAAATCCCTAGGAGGAGTTCGTTAAAGTACGGAGTGTGTAAATCGTCCCAAAATGGCCACCAAATTCAAAATGGCGGACTTCCTGTCGAGTTTAGGGTATAGGTTCTTGAGGCCTTTTTGTTCGTCTTGATATGATACACGTCCCCACCAAATTTCGTGCATGTAGGTCGAACATGGACGAGGGGCTAATTTTTTTCAATTTTCTAGGTGGCGCTAGCGAGCCATTTTGCCACGCCCATCCGCGAAACCCACAAAATACAAAATTTTTCACCAGTCCTGACAGGTTTGCAAAATTTGGTGACTTTTCGAGCATGTTGCGGCCTCGAAAATGGGGCTTACTTTGCAGGAAAAAAAGAAAAGAAAAAAAAGAAAAAAAAATAATCCTAACAGTTTCAAGAGGGTCCTCGCACGGGTGCTCGGGCCCTAATAATACCAATTGTTTTTACTTTACAGAAAACTCTTTTTTCCAACCTATAACTATAAATCATTAGAAAGGAACACTTCAGTACACTACACTAGATAAAAATATCTGGGTTATCATGTTACTTCAAATGATTTCGTTTGTTATGACATTATGCAATGAGATTGGAGTAAAAACATGTAGCCTAATGTTTGGGGCATTATGCTTTTCAAATGCACTGCGCGAGTGATCCAAAATCACAGCGTTTGCAGAGAACATTTACTGAAGCGATTGAGCCGCTTCTCACTATGAATGAAACATTGTTAACACATTATAAACATCTACATTTGAGCAGATTTCCACAAATACAGTATTTTATTGCAACAAGCATCCCAGGGAGCGTGGACAAAATGGGATCTGCCCAAGCGTAAGACCACATGGGCAGAGTTGTCGAGACTGGAGCCCTACCACATCTCCTTGCGCTCTGTGTACGACACCCTTCCTTCACCATCTCACTTGCACACATGGGGGTTGAGGGACAACCTGTACTGCAACATATTTAACCCAAGGTCGATATAGGTGGCGCCATGACAAGGTGCTCCTGTCCCTTCGCGACACACTTGAGCGAGAGAGGTGCAAGAAGAGGCTAGGTCGCACAGAAGAGAGAAAAATTCATCATGCCCAGAGGATCATGAAAGAGGTGTGTCTTCTTGGTCTAGGGGGGGCGTGATGACGTATTGACGTAGTGTGTGTGTGTGTGTGGCGTTGGGTGCGAAAATTCAACATGGCAGCGCGCCACTGCTAGAAAAAGATAAACTTTATTTTTTATTTTTTCTTCTCTCTCTCTCGCTTTTTTTCCGTAACAACATCACCCGCTTTAAACCTAACTCAAAACCTGGATTTCAACTCGGACCTGGACCAACTGGAGGATTACATAGACCATCACTTCAACAAACTTTGTACAATGGGCCGATCACGCAAAGCCAAAAAACCACGCACTTCGGATTCTCCCTTATCAACCGATTCTCCGCCGTCATCACCAACATCACCAGCATCCACTCCTACCAAAACAAACTGCTGTTCCGACATACTTTTATCAATCAACGAGCGCTTATCTCACTTGGATTCTAGACTCTCATTAATCGAAGTACTGCACAAAGAATTTCAAAACCTCCGCCATAGCCTGGAATACAGTCAACAACAAGTCGATTCGCTCACAGAAGAAAACAAATCACTGAAAAGCTCCGTGGACACACTCACTGCAAAATTTTCCACTGTAAACACTCAACTTACCTCCGTCATCGCTGAGAACAAAGCCATGCAAGAAACCATCCTGGATATACAGTCACGAAGTATGAGAGACAATCTAATCTTCTCCGGCATTCCCGAATCATCCACCGAAGATCCCGAAAAATCTGTTAAGGACTTCATGGTTAACCAGCTCAAACTTACACCAGAGACTGTAGAGCACATCACTTTCCATCGCGTTCACCGTTTAGGACAGAAACCCATCAACTCCACCCGTTCCCGGCCCATCATCGCCAAATTTGAACATTTCAAGCAAAAAGTACTGGTTCAGCGACAAGGACGGCAGCTCAAAGGGACTCATTACGGACTCAACGACCAATATCCACAAGAGATCATCCGCAGACGTAAGCTACTTTTCCCCATCCGTAAGACAATGATCAATCAAGGTAAAAAAGCAATCATCACAGTGGACAAATTATATATTGATGGACAATTGTTTAGAGACAAAGACACTACTCCCTGGCTTTACTGATTACTAGCAATGTAACATTTCCAATCCGTTTATGCTCAATTTATATTCAATTCATAATCTTCATATTCTTTAATTAAACCACTCGCACCACGCACACATTGTATTCTAAATGCACCTAAATAGCCTTGCTCACTGTTTATATGTTCTGTTGTTGGTTGTATCTATGTTTTCCCTGTTTTATTTGTCATTTGGTGTTATAGATTTACACACACACACACACACACACACACACACACACACACACACATTCACATCCATACACACAGACTTATACTCACACAAGGTAACTATGAAATGTACATTATAGGTTCATGCAATTGAAATTCTTAACTTGGAATATTCGTGGAGTTGGTTCACAAACAAAAAAGCATAAAGTTTTAAATTACCTGAAAAATACACAAGCAGATATATGTCTAATACAGGAAACACACCTCTCACAATATACACAAAACAGTTTAAAAACTACACATTTTAACCACTGTTTTTCCTCCTACTATAATTCAAAACAAAGAGGAGTATGCATCTTAATAAACAAAAAAATACAGTTTAACCACCATACAACCATTTCAGACCCTGAAGGCCGTTTTATCATTATTAACATTTCAATCAACAATAATCCAATTACAATTGGCAACATTTATGGACCAAACTCTGATGATTCATCCTTCTTTGTAAATTTTTTTTCCTCTCTTTCAAACATTTCCAACGGTCCAATAATTATAGGGGGAGACTATAACACTGTAATCAATCCATCATTTGACAGGTCAAAACATACAGGAAAATCTTGGCAGTCCTCTAAAACTATAAAACAGTTCATGAGTGATTTTGGTCTTGGTGATGGTTGGAGGCTACAACACCCACTCGCCAGAGAATACACCTTTTATTCTAATGTCCACCAAACCTACTCTCGCATTGATTTCTTTCTAACCAGTAATTCAATCATACCAAATATCTTAGAAACCAAAATACATCCGATCATTATTAGTGACCATTCTCCAGTAACTATTACATGGAATCTATCGGCAGTACCAAAGCACCGCACCAGATGGCGTTTTAATACATCACTCTTGAAAGATCCAGAATTTGACAGTTACTTCAAGAGAGAGTGGACATCCTTCCTTGAAATAAATGACTCTCCAAAGTCGTCCGCATCACTGCTCTGGGAAACATGGAAAGCAGTTTTAAGGGGAAAAATTATATCATATTCAGTACATAAAAAAAAAAAGGACAGAGAAAAAGAAGTCCAACTGGAAGAAAGAATAAAAGAATTAGAGATTTTACACGCAAATAATCAATCAGAAAGCACCTATAAAGAAATTAGAGAAAAAACATTTTTGCTTAATGAAATAATAAACAAAAGAAACCAGTTTCTGATTCACAGGCTCCGTCAAGAAACTTTTCACCATAGCAATAAATCCGGAAAATATTTAGCCAGTCAAATTAAAAGAAATAAAGAAAAAACAGCAATAACCTCCATCAGAAACTCGTCAGGGAAGCTAACCAATTCACCAGTTGAGATAAACAAGATATTTCAAGAATATTATGCAAAATTATACTCATCTGATCTGGACCCAAACCAAGAAAACATAACCCAATTTCTCGATAACACCATTCTACCAAAACTCAACATGGAACAAGTAAACACATTAGAATTACCAATCACAGAAAAAGAACTTCACTCCGCATTGAAAAGCATGCAAAATAATAAAGCACCAGGTCCAGATGGCTTCCCTGCTGAGTTCTACGAACATTTTTGGTCAACCTTATACCCATTATTTAGCAGAACAATAACAGAAATAAAACATAACGCGAAGTTCCCTTCCCATATGAATACAGCACTTATATCACTCATTCCTAAACCTAACAAAGACCACACCTTCACATCTAACTATCGTCCTATCTCACTTATAAATGTCGACATAAAAATTATTAGCAAAGCACTAGCCCATAGAATTGAACAAATTATACCATATATAATCCACCCTGATCAGACCGGCTTTATAAAGGGTAGACACGCATCCAATAATACCCGCAGATTATACAATTTAATGCACTACTCATCAGTACAACAGAAAGATACTCTCATTGCCACATTAGATGCCGAAAAAAGCTTTTGATAGGGTCAACTGGAAATTTTTATTCACCACGTTACAAAAATTCGGCTTTGGAGAGTCATTTATTAACTGGATCAAGATTTTATACACATCACCATCGGCCACAGTCACAACCAATGGACTAACATCACAAAGCTTCACACTGCACAGGGGGACGAGGCAGGGATGTCCACTCTCTCCATCCCTATTCACGATTTTTATTGAACCTTTAGCAGCAGCTATCCGTCAAAACCCAGCAATCAAAGGTATTGAAACACCACAACAAACACATAAAATCTCACTTTATGCAGATGATATCCTACTATATATACAAGAACCCCTAGCATCTACTCAAGAAATAATTAAAACAATCCAGTCCTTCTCAAAAATATCAGATTATGCAATAAACTGGAATAAATCTTTCATCCTCCCTTTACATAAAACCAAATGGGATGTGGCACCCAATCAATCACCGATACCTATATGTCATGATCACATCACTTACTTAGGCATTAAGATTTCCTCCAGACTGTCAGAGTTGGTAACACTTAACTTCACACCACTGCTAAAAAAAATAGAAGAAGATTTGCTCAGGTGGCTCAACCTTCCAATCTCCATAATCGGCAGGATAGCAGCAATAAAAATGACAATTTTACCGAAAATTAATTACCTATTTTCAATGATTCCAACCCACCCCACACTCACCTGGTTTAAATCACTAGACTCCATTATAACTCGCTTCTACTGGAAAAATAAAACACCAAGGATTAAACTCACTACACTACAAAAAAGTAAGGTTCAAGGAGGACTAGAAGCACCAAATTTCCAATATTATTCAATGGCTAACCAACTGCAATACATATACAAATGGATTCACCCCACCCAATCTGATATTATATGGCTAGATATAGAACAATCACTATGCAAAGAATTAAATATAGCTGACATACCGTTCCTCACCAAATCAATTAAACAACACACATGTTTTAATGCAGTAACTATATCTGCCACTCTGACAGCCTGGTGGAAATTTCACCAAATCACAAATTCTACATTAGCTCCATCTAACCTCACCCCACTGTGGAACAACCGTGACTTTATAAGCAATAAAAAAACATTGAATTTTCACACATGGGCGGAAAAGGGTATCACCCACATTAAGCATATTCTCAAATCTAACACATTTACACCATTTCCGCAACTGGCCCAGGAGTATGGCATCGGGAGCAACGAATTTTTAAAATACCTACAACTCAAATCTTCTGTTCTGACAAAAATAAACATCAGAGAACACAAATTTAGAACTTCCACCGGCAATATCAGACTTGGTCAACATTTCCTCCCCAAAGAAACTTCTCTCTAAAATATACAAAATCATTTCAAACCAACTTCAGACCATACACTTACCAACAATAAAATGGGAAAACGATCTTTCAATAGCTCCTGATGCCAACTTCTGGACCCAAATCTGTAAAAACATCTATCTCATGTCCAAAAATGCGAATCTTCAGTTAATACAATACAAAATACTTCACAGAACACATTACACGGGCAGCAGATTAGCTAAAATGGGTTTCACATCAGAAGTTTGCACACACTGCAATCAAAATTCTACAGATACATACATCCATGCAACCTGGCACTGCACTCCAATCAAACACTTTTGGGAAGAGGTCACACAGTCACTATCCACTATAGTCGGCTGCCACATCCCACTGTCGCCTTCTCTTTGCTTGCTGGGGGACCTGACAATAATCACTGATAAAACTATAAACTCTAAAATACTCCTCATAGCTCTAACCATCGCCAAGAAAACTATCCTCATGAACTGGAAAACTAGAAATAAATTACACATTAACATTTGGAAAAATCTTATTTCAGACTTCATTGCAATGGAATACGCATCTCCCCTTCATGATTACGCATCTGAAACTGACCTCTGCCGTCCAACACTTTCTGACCTCTTACAGCTATGAATCCTTTCTCTGTTTTCAACTCCGACTCCTCCCACCTTCTTAACCAACCCACGAATATTAATACATTTTAGCTGTTTGAACTTGTTTATGTCATCATTGTTGTTACTATCTTTAATGTTATTGTTAAGATTACTATTTTCACTTTTATTTTTTCATTGTTGTAATTGCTGTTGTTGCTGTCTTTTGCTTTCACCATTGCGGTCACCACTGCCATCATCATTATCATTTATTATTAATATTATTATTATCATTATTATTATAATCATCAATATTGCCATTGTCAATGCTGTATTTGAATTAAGTGTCATTTTCATCACTACTGCAATAATCCCCCCCTTATCTCTTCATGGGTTTTTAATGCACCACAACATAGAATAAAAAAAAAAAAAAAAAAAAAAAGTATGTATATGGAAAACCTCACAAACACCAGGGCAGGCAAGACAGGCGAGAAGTGGTTTCAACGGGACAGCATCTCTGTCCCAATTTGAGACACTCTCGCACTGTACTCCCTCTTTTAATGCACCTTAGACATTGCACATACACAAAAAAAAAAAAAAAAAAAAAAAAAAAAAAATTTGGAAAAGATAGGGACCGATGAGATGTGGGGGAAGGTTATCTTATATTATCTTATCATCTTATTATATCATCTTTTATTTTATACAGCATTGACAATGGCAATTGTTACATAGGAGGAAGGATGGAAATAAAAATCGACCAACACAATATTGGCAATATGGTGGTAGTGGGGAGTGGGGTGGTGATGGTAATGACAATGGTGATAAATAATAAATGGTTACTTTGTTTACGCACACACACACATACACATACCCACACTCACACCCGCTCACATGCACACTTTGATCAAACACTTAAATCACTTTTATGTCACTTCTGGAATTATGGATTTACAAGATTGCTCACTAATGCACTATGTTGGTTTGTATGTATGTCTGACTGTTAAATAAAAAAAAAAAAAAAAAAAAAAAAAAAAAAAAAAAAAAAATTCATCATGCCCTAAAACAAAAAAAAAAAAAAAAAAAAAAAAAAAAAAAAAAAAAAAGAAGAGAGAAAAAGTATCACCTTCATCAAGGAGGGAGCCAGACCCTTTGTAGCCAAGGCAAAACCCAATCTGCTGCAAGCCATTCGGAAAAGAGAGTCGACGTCGGAAGGTGGCAACAGTTTCCGGAATTGGTCCACACAGCTCTTCGCCCATATATCATCCTGAAAAATCATTCTAATCAAGCTGACCATGCCATGGGAGGAGGGCTGTGAGAAGGCTTATGAGAGGAAAGCCTTGAAATAACAGCCTTTAATCCAAGAGTGCAAAGACAAGGAATGGCAGGCATTACTGTTCCCTATGGATGAAGGGTGCAGAGGCTTTCCTGCCAAATCAGCATGGCGGCTGATGTCAGCTTTAGGCATGGACGAGAAGAGCAAAAAAAACTCAACTCATATGATGGGAGAGGAGGCTGAACGAGCTTCATGCTGGATATGGAGTAAGAGAGAGGAAGACAGCTTGAAGCCTCGAGCAAATGGGCAGTGATTTGGCCACCACTGCCGACCCACCAACTGGAGAGTGTTGTGGTTAAGGGACGAAACACTCAAGGAAGGTTGGGTAACACCTGACGAAATTTACTTCTGGCTGAAAGCTACGGTTACCTAAAGGGTAATAGATGAATGCACCCACCATGTGTATTCCACAATCATAATAAACATTGGTCTAAACATTATAATATTCATCATGTTTGTGTAAACACTCATACTAGCCTACATTTATATCATGCTGTGTTTTATTTTATAGAGCATAAAAAGATCCTTGTGTCATGTTTATTTAGAGGTTGCCTACCTATCTATAGTTCATATTTCAACATGTTTCCGTCGATTTCATACATTTCAGTCTGGCACCAGTTCAACTAGTACAATGTGAAGTTTATGCAGCAATAACACGCTAAATAATATAAGTGTGAATGCATTTCTTACTTTACAAATCGTGCTAATCTTCAAATCGTGTTCTGAGGTAATTCCAAGGTAAACTCACAGCATGTCTTCCAAACTCGATGAAAAGCAGAGGAATGATGAAGTTCAATGCGTTGTTTTGAGGTGAAGGGGGCATTTACAGGTTTGTGTTCCTTTTAACACAAAGAGATAATGAGCAGAGCTTGAGAAACTGTACCTCTTATTGATTTCATACAGATTACTTAAACAGAGAATATTTGTTTTTATGAATTGTATCATTTTAACATTTCTCTCATATCTGTGTGGCAAGTATTCACTGAGTTACAGTTAATTTTCTGTTGCGTTTCAGAATGGACTTCACACTGACAGAGACGGCAGAACGGCCATCAAGTTTATTTTCTTTATTTTACGAAAATCACAACATTTTGTTTTTATTATGAGTGTACACAAAAAAGTAGACATTTGTATCATATATATATAACACGTATATGTATGACAAAAATCAACTGAGTTATTTGAGTATCTTTCACACTGATAAGAAAAAAAGCTAGGCTATCGCGACAACCCGATGGCAGACCGCAGGGGGTTAAACAACATAGATCCAGGATCGGCTGTAACTCAATGTCTTTCTTTGGAACAAGGAAGTATGTGGAGTAAAAAACATCCCTCTGACTGAGGGGAAGAACTTTTGTAATGTTTCCTTTCTCCAAAAGTGAACGAATTTCTAGAGAAAGGGCCATTGAACTGGTTAAACCCTTGACAAACATCTGAATGATTCCTGAAAACTTGGGTCGCCGACGTCGAAACTGCAGGTTGTTTATCCCCTGCTCAAAGTTGGCAGAACCCAGGGGTCGTAAACTAAACTCCTCCAGTAATTTAGATGTTGAGAAGCAACCAACTACCGGCCCAAGATCATCAGGGTTTATGCTCTCTGCCTATGTTGACTGTGAGGATGACCCTGGGCCATTTCAGTCCCTCTATGTCATGGTGGTATCTGAAGTTCAGAAGCCATGTGATGACGCAATTGCTGCTCCGAAATCAGGTAGCACGGTTGAGCTGGAGCTGGTGGCATCCTCAAAGAAGATGCCCAGGGGGTCTGAGTTAGCTGTTGCATGGCTTCTGACAGTTTCATTCTTTTCTCTAATACATCAGAGACATTGGGCCCAAAAATATGTCCCATTACAATTTGTAGTTCTCTCAGGGACTTTTTAGAATATTCAGGTAACTGTGCAATCTGCTGAGCTGGTAGGAGGGTTGCTAATAGTGTCCCAAGCTCATAAGTCACATGACCCATAACCAATAGAGTAGTTTGTAGGAACTGAGGCACAGAAGGGTCCACATTTGAGGGCCAAGTCAATTAAAGTCAAGAAGCAGCTGGTAGATGGTATGCTTTGCTTGAGTTACATAAGCTAATGACTCATATGCCTTCTTCAATAATATGTAAGTACATCCACGTACATTGCCTCTTAGTGCTTCATCAGGAAATACCACCAATATTGGTACGGTCTCGGGCGCCTGCCCCACTTTTATTTATTTTAAACCACCGCTTTACCTTCAATGTAAAATACTTTATTTAATGTACTGCTTTAAACTCATTTGGCAACATGTTCTGGAGTTTAGGAGCCCTTTACAGAAAAGGCTCTTTGCCCTTGTGTAGTTCTAAGGAAATCAATCCAACAATTCCTACCTGCTGTACTCCTAGTGATTCTACTTGTATAATCATGTCTCTTTATCAATTTAGTAATGCTTAGGAGAAGAATAAAGTTTTACTGTTAGTTGTACACCGCATGGAGTGTGTTGTAAAAGGGTGGAAACACCACAACGTCCTCTGTTAGTACCGTAGTGAAAACAGTGAAAAACATGAGCCCGGAAAAAACAATCGTACATAACATTTTTTGGTTAGGACCACAATATTTATGACAAACACTCACACACGTAATCACATGTAAAATGGGTCAAAAACTAGCAAAAAAAAAATCAAATGCACTCACGTAATGAAGAAATATGAGAATCCATCCTGATGATAGTATAGAGTGCGCTGTCACAGCTTTAGGGGGCAAATCATCGCAACTCTGTTAACCTGCAATAGGCAGTGTGTATAAACCCCACAGAGCTACTGTCATGACATAAGTTTGTTGTTATATTCTCTTGACCTATCTGGCTGGCACTGTGATAATCCACTAGTGCTTAGCACCGCCTCTGGCGGTTAGCAGGAATGAAACTGCTCTATTTGGGAGCCATAGTGGACTGAGGCTTCTGTTGACTGAATAATTTATTTTGCCTGTTCAAATGTATCCTCTTGTTCAACACTCCATTTGCACTTGTAATAGGCTATATGCACGCATAAGTTCCGCATTTGACACAAGGATGCTCATCCGTTTCCGGTTTGGGGAGATTAAAGCGGAGGAAAACCGAGGAAAACGGGATTATGGCAGTGTCTTCAAAATGTACTGTCCTCCCGTCTTTGAAACGAAACTTTCATATGTTTAGATGTAATTTTATGTATAGTTATGTTTATTTAATATAATTTTAAAAAGAAGCATAAACACAACGAGGGGTGTCTGTTTTGTCTGTTTTTGTGACTAACGTTTCTTTAGTATAACCATGGAGTATAAAATTCAATATAAATTCTTGGTATTGCACCGGACTCTACGATCGCCGGAAGTTATTGAGCATCCTTAACCCTTCACCGGAAATACTGCCGTGCATAGAGCCCATTAGAACTGTGAGGACATTTTGGCAGAGCCTTCAGCTCTCCAGTGTCCACCTTGAATATTTTCCTTGAACATTTCCTCCATTCCCATTGCTTCTCGCTTCAGTCGTTGGCAGTACTCTGGCAAGAGTCTGGAGGTGCCTGTGGTCAACTTGTATTCCCCACATAGTCTCACTGAATTGTCAGGCTTTAATATGGACTATGGGTGCTGAGTTATTCATTGGATCTATTATCATAGTTTGAGCAATTTACAATATTTTCTCCCACTTCATCTGTTTCCCATGTACTGTATGTGATGTGTTCTTTGCACTTTTCCTTGTTTGTCTGTCTTGTGCACCGTGCTCCCCCTTTAAACTACCGGTATGCACCTTCCATTTTTAACTTGTATACCTTCAGAATGTCTTTTTGACAAATTTATGTCATTTTATTTTTACTTAATGAGTGACACCCTCACTACTGCTGCTGCTCAGCCCGACATCTGTAGCATGTTTTGCTTTGACCCCTTCTTTGCTTATAGCTTTGGCCAGGTTACACCACCGATTTGTGCATCTTCATGGCACTTGGGTATCTGCATTTCGGGCCTGCAAATCCCTCACATTCGTTTTTGGCCGTCTCTATTTCTTTGTTTCTTACAATAATCTGTGGTCACTGTGGTCATTGGATATTCCACAGACCAGCCTCTTTCTCTGTGCATTAATGTTGATTTGTTTCCATAATTGCAGTTTCCTTAGCATCTTTGCTTAACATATACTGTATATCCTTATATTCTGCATCTGAATTCTAACTAACAAAAGTGATTTCTGTCTTGCTGCATTAGTAATATTGATTTGACTCGATGTTGAATGGCATCTTGCTGCCTATCATGCTAGCCATCTTCTTTCCCTTGACTTCAAAATCAGTTAAGTTAATCTTTCTGTTCTAGAGACCTCCTCATTCTTTCCTTTTTTTTCCTCCCTTGATGGCATTTATATCATGATTTGAGACTTGAGGTTTCACGATGTTCACTGTGAAGCTATCCCTTGCAAAAATATCATGTTCTGACAAAACTCCTGTGGCAAACTTATGGTGAACATTCCCACAAATTCATGTGTTTTGTGGCGAACAGAGTGCAGCAACTTTGCGGCAGACAGTTGTAGCAAGTCTATGGTGAAAATGAGTGTAATACAAGTGCTTCTACTTTTTGGTGTAGATTCAAAGTATGTTTTATACCATTGAAGGTTTGACTATATAAAACAACTATCTCTTGACAAATACATATTCAAATACAACAACAAAAAATCAAACACTATGTGCAATACTTCTAAAAAAAAGGTCTTCTACATATAAACATAATAAAAATTGAAAGCAATGGTTAGCTCTAATTCAATAAATAATATTAAATAACCAATATAATATAATAAATCAACATTACATTTTATCAGTATATATATATATATATATATATAAAAAACAATATTATCATAACCTCAACCATTAAACTATAAATTCATTCATTTACTTGTTTTTTATTCACATATCCTATTAAGCATGACTACTCCCCTACAGGTACGAGTTCACTTCTTTGTTGAAATCTGCATCTTTCATTTTCAGATGATCTGAAAATGAACTGAAAAAGAGAGTGAAACTAAACTGTATAATGGGGTGACAGAACATTAAGCATGTGTTATTCATTTCATTGCTCAGACTTTATTAATTTTAACTTAAATGCTGTTGATGTCTTGCCATACAGATCACATGATTCTTAAAGTCCCTCCATGAGTTTGTGAATGGTGAAGCCTGGGCCTTCATGCTGGAACCTCTCAAGAGTTGTTACAAGCCATGTTTTTAAGACTGCCAATGACTTCAGTATCAGGGGCAGGCTTCATTCTCTTTCAGGATCAACTGGTAAATAATTGAGTTTCTAAACAATCTATATATACAGCTGATACAGAATATGAGCATGACTATTCATCTAATCACATCTAACATCATCAGCAGGCAGCATACTTACAGTCATTAAAATGAAAAGTAAATATAAAGTATGGGAGAAAAGAGGGACTGATTAAATATGACACAATGAGATAGATAAATATAAAGATAGATAGATATGATAGATAGATAGATAGATAGATAGATAGATAGATAGATAGATAGATAGATAGATAGATAGATAGATAGATAGATAGATAGATGTTTTCTAAACTAATTTGCTGTTTTGAATAAAAAAATCACTTACATGATTCATCTAGATCTGAAGAACTGTCACAGTAGTGGAACTTCAGTCATATCTATTGACATAAAGTTCATGCTATTTTCATATTTTTGTCATTTATATAATTTGTTATGAAGTAAAATTGCCTCACCTCAGAGAAACTCACTGCTTTTAGGTTTCTGCAGATTTGCCGCAAAGTACCCATAAGTTAGCCGCAAAGAAATGTTTTTGCAAGGGACGTGCTATTTTCACTGTAAATAGTGTTACAGTGTAAATAGTGGTAAATGCTGTTTGCACCAAACATACATAGCAACAAATAGCATCTTGTTTGCATTAAATACAAATAGTGACATGCCATTCACATAAAGTGTAAATAGAAGTAACTTAATATTTGTACTCAGGGCAAATAGTTGAACTCAGGGCAAATATAAAATTATTGTATATTGAACTTTGAATCCAATAATTCTATGATCACATTTAATGCCTTTTTTTCTTTCCTTTTCCTGCAGTGTGCAAGTTGTCCTGCCATAAGAAATGTGAGGTAAAGGTAAATCATGGACATATTTTTCATATTTTTCTTTCTTTTCTTTCTTTTAAGAGGACTTTTACAAAAGGATATCTTTGTATTCTCTTTCTAGCTGTGTATCATGCTAGATATTGACACACAATATTTTATTGGTGTGTTTTATTTAATTGACCTTTATTGACCTCTGTGTACATGTGTGTTAAAATCACTCTGCTTTGCAGTGCCTAACGTATGAAACAAAGCAGTGTTTACACCAAGAAGCTTAACTACAGACAACCAACAATAAATTGAACAGAATGTGTCTCATATCAAAGCTTCATACAGTCACAGAAGCTGTATGTGTTTTAAAACACCAATCAGGATTTACGTGTCAACATTTTTACTTACCGATATGAAAGCTCAAAATAAGCTGGTTATTTAAACCACTTGCACACTGTATTTATCTGAGCATGGCTGCTGATACCACCAATGTGCAAATAAGAAATTTAACTGAGGGTTTAAGAATGTAAAGTGTGAAACATCAGATTATAAATACCCAGGATTAATTGTTAAATCCAATGTTAAGTGTGAGCAGACAAAACATGAAAGAAGATGACCCAGGAACCCTGGGTGTGCAAAGCCTTATACACTGTCATCTGTGTGGTAACAGACCTAATAATCTAATAATCTGGGTATCTGGTATCTGTACCATAATGTCAACAGCAGGTCCTCCAGTTCCCGTTCATTGCAGGGTGCTGGTGATGTAGCACAAGCCCCCTTTTTTAAGTTGAACCACAAATGTTCGATTGAGTTCATGTCAGGTGAATTTGGATGCCAAGGCATTAACAGTGGTTCCTCAAACCACTCCTTGACGATTCTGGCCATGTGGCATGGCACATTATCCTTTTGGTAATAGCCATCACTGGCAGGGAACACAGTTGCCATGAATGGGTGGACTTGCTCTGCAACGATGGTCAGATACCAGACAGCTGTCAGGGATTGGGATAATTGGGATTATTGGGATAATGGGGCCTAAAGTATTCCAAGAAAACATTGTCTGCTCAACAGTGCATCCAGGTGCCATAATCTCTGTTGGTAATCAGCATATCTGCACTCGGCCGTCCACGTGATGCACCATAAATCTTGATTCGTCAGACCAGGCCACTTTCTTCCAATTATCCACGGTCCAATCTCAATGATCTTAGGCCCCTTTTATGCATAATTGGCGATGGCGTGCAGTTAGCATGGGGACCCGGCTGGGTCGTCGACTAAACAGGCCCATACACAGAAGGATGTGATGGACTGTGTGCTGTGACACATTGCCCTGGTCACCACTATTGTAGCTGCTGGTGATTTGTTGCACTTGGCCCTGCGTTTGCTGCTAAGCACGACAGTCTTTGCTCACCTCTTCCATCAGTGGAAGGCAGGCGACACACGGCTGGATAACGGTTTGTCATTTGGCCATCCATGCACCACATTTGATATGTACTTATTACAGTGGCACATGAACAACCCGCAATGCGGGCCATTTCTTAGATTGAAGTTCCGAGGTGCCTTTCAGTCACAATCTGTCCTTTATCAAACTTAAATTGGCAGCTTTTCCCATTCTGGCACCGAACACTCGAGCAGCATTTACTTGAATTGCTTTAACCCTCTGGGGTCGGCCATTGCGCCAGCGCGACAAGCTCGATTTTTTTCCTTATCAGTGCAAAAGATAATCAAATTACTCTGTTGATTGTGATCTTACATATAAGTGTTGTACATCATTAGATCCTGTTAAGTGTCTATTTTTTTGTGGGTACTCACAATAAAAACAAAGTGTTGTGCTTTTCGTCAAATAAAGAAAAATAAACATGATGCGTGTTTTGCCTTCTCTCTGTCAGTGAGGTCCATTCTGAAACGCATCCGAAAAATTAACTGCAACTCAGTCAATACTTGTCACAGAGATACGAGAGATTTCTCTTTATGAAGCTGAAATTCTCTTCTTTTAAATGAAGTAATTTATTTAAAATAAATATATTTCCAGTTTATGTAATCCGTTTGAAACCAAGGAGAGGTACAGTTTTTTCATTCACCCTTCATTGTCTTTAATGAGCTGAGGCCGCCACGCCCCCAGAGCTTTTCACATTGTAAATAGGCGATCTATGCATCGCACACGCGGCGCGCCCCCCGATCAATGCCATAACAACACAAAGTTTCTTCATCAGATTCACTGATAGTTCATCGCGTTTTAAGGATGGCAGCATGCTACTCCATTAGATGATTCTGTACAGCGGGGAAGAATTCACCTGTTCCTCAGAGGAATTTGAAACTCGGATGACGAACGGCTGCATTTTGAAGAAGAATTGACCCCGCCGAGGATACAAGCTCGGAGTAAGTTGTTTAGTGTTATATTATTCCTTTTCTGATCATAGAGCTCAAATGAATTTTCAGACTATATTTTGCCTAGTTTTGGCTAGCTTTTGACATAGGAAATATTACCTCACAATATCCCTAACATTCGTGTAGGCCTATACGCTCGTGTAAACTTTTTGAATAACTGCTTAGGTTATGATTTAGTGAAATATATTTCAACTCCGGCCAAATATGTGATAGCCTACTGTCTAAATACAATATGTTTTTATATATAAATGTTCAGTTTTGGTTAGTCTATGACACTATTTATGCGTAAATACTGCCTTATGCACAGATGTTTGTGAAATAATGTGTAAATGTTTGAAATGTATTGATGTGTCGTTTCGCGAACGATCCCTTCATTGAGTGTATCAGTAAATGCGTGCGTCTATATGGGCCCTAAACAGATACTTGCGGTGACGCGGTCTATACGGCCCATCAATAGATGTTTCTCCGTCCATCAACAGATACATTGTGCATCCATACCCATTAATTGTCCATCAGTTTACTTTGGATAATGTGCTAACAGTTTTTTTGTTTTGTTTTTTAGGAATGTGGCGCCATCACGCTCTCCTTCTCCAGCAGGTGTCGTTCAGTTCTCAGTGCGATCGAGAATCATACTGAGTAAGTGCATAGAAGTAATACTTTACAGATGTAATGTAGCCTAATTGTGTTTACATCGTCATATAATGTAAAAGTTCATATTCTTGTGTGAAATTACAAAAAACATTTTTTTTTTATCCATGGCAATTAGTGATTGATAATGATAATAATACAGTTTCTTTGATTGTGTTATCAGCATGCTCACACTTTTTCTTTCTTCTTTTTTATAACTAGGGTTGCCAAAACCGTTCCGTATAATATGGAATCGTCCCGTATTTGACACATAAAAGTCTTGTTCCGTATTGAACTGATACGGAACGCACTTTGTTCCGTATTTTTGAGAATCAATTCAGTGCAAATCCATTACAGACGCATAGCTTCTAATATATATATGTCAGACAGACTATGAATGAACGAAGACCAAAATTTGGGCACTTGGCGCCCCCTCGGCGGGCTCTGACGTGTAATGACGTAGAGTTGGCTCATTGGTCGCACGTCCATGTATCTTTGCTGCACATTGAGCGTCTGGCTCGCTCATAGGCTGCGCTGCTGCAACTGCACATCCAATGGCACGGGCGCCTGTGCCATTGGATGTGCAGTTGCCGCAGCGCAGCCTATGAGCGAGCCAGACGCTCAATGTGCAGCAAAGATACACGGCTGTGCAGCTGCAAATGCGTTTTACATATAGGCTTCAGTAAATCGAGGAAAAGGAGTTTCCGAAGACATTTGTAGGCTATGATAAGAGAAACTACTAAATTAAAAATATAATTTTTTGCACTGGAAAGAACATTCTAGAAGTCTAATTCTATTGAATAAGTTCGCACAAGGCTACAGAAAACTGTTGTGTTTATTTTTCTTCAAATGCAGTCTAAGCCGATGAGTTTTGAATGTTATATGTTGTATTTGTTTAAGTTAAAAATAAAACGTATCATAAACTAAACAAATCCATGGTTCATTGTTGGCAAAATGATCATGATAGCTTTTTATATATCTATCTATGTGGTTCAGTCTTGTATATTGATTAAGACTACTTTGATATTCTATAAATATATAGACCTAATAAGTTGCATTTTAATATGCTATAATGTATGAATTTCAGGGGTTAATGAACCAGAAAGTGCTGTGTCAACTCTGTGCCACAACACCAATGCCCAGGCTGCCAAGGCAACTGCAAAATACTGCAAATATAAATGGACAGATGTCAGCATCAGTGAGATGTACCGCTACCTAACTAACTAATAACTAACTAACTAACTAACTAACTAACTAACTAACTAACTAACTAACTAACTAACTAACTAACTAATAACTAACTAACTAACTAACCAACCATCAGCCTTCAGAAATCATTCTGATATGATTTTTTTTAAATCAATGTTGGAAACAGTTGTGCTGCTTATTTTTTTTAACCTGTGATAGTTTTTTTTAGGATTCTTTGAATAATTTTTTTTTTATAAAAAAAACAAGTTTGGTCTTTTAATGTTTGTTTTTTGAAAAGAATGTGTTAAGTGATAGGAATGACTTTAAGTCTTTACGTTCTTAGGAAAGATTTCTATTTTGAATAAATTTTGAATTTTTGAATAAATGCGGTCCTTTTTCACTTTTTATTCATCAGTGAATCATTCTTAGTTCAGGCTGCCTCACAGCACCTTGATGGGCCATTATGGGAGTATCTTTAGTCTCCCCTGGTGTAAATCACATTAATATTCATGGCCATTCACACTACCACGCATACAGCAGTGCTGACCAAAAACTGACTTTAGAAATTTAAATCGTGATATTGTTGTTTGTGAAAGAGTGGTCAGAATGATTTTCACTTCATTTTGAATTAAAAATTCTAGCCTACAAGAATAGTAACTCAAACGTCTTGTGGACAACTATTCAGCATGTGTTAAAGGGATAGTTCACCCAAAAATGACAATTCTGTCAGTAATTACTCACCCTCATGTCGTTCCAACCCCGTAAGACCTTCGTTCATCTTCGGAACACAAATTAATATATTTTTGATTAAATCTGAGAGCTGGATCACTCCTCCATAGGCTTCTAAAGGATTGAAACTTGCATCCCCGAAAAGTTATTAAAGAAATCGTTAAAAGAGTCTAAGTGACTACAGTGCTCAATCTAAAGGGTTAGTTCACCCAAAATGAAAATTATATCATAGTTTACTTACCCTCAAGTTGTTCCAAACCTCTATGTGTTTATTTGTTCTGCTGAACAGAAAGGAAGATATCTGGAAGAAAACAGATTTCATTCCCCATTGACTACCATAGTATGTATTTTTTGCTACTATGGTAGTCAATGGGGAATGAAATCTGTTTTCTTCCAAATATCTTCCTTTGTGTTCAGCAGAACAAATAAACACATAGAGGTTTGGAACAACTTGAGGGTAAGTAAACTATGATATAATTTTCATTTTTGGGTGAACTAACCCTTTAAGTTTGTAAAACGACGAGAATACTTTTTGCGTTAAAAAAAACACAAAAATAACGACTTTATTCAACCATCTCTTCTCTTCCATGTCTTTCTCCTAGGCTGAGCTGTTGACGTAGTGTAACAGCGCAGCGCTTCTGTGTTGTACGTCACACGTAGGCTCACTATTGGCCAACGCTGGTCATGTGTGTGATGCGTGTGACGTTCAACCAGAAGCGTTGCGCAATAACACTACGTGAAATCTCCAGGCCCAAAGAGAATACTTAAAGCTATGGTATACGATTTCAAAGATTGTTCATTATTAATATCCTCGTTCAGATGCTGGTTATGGTTATATAGTACAATCCTAACAATATGAATAGAAAAAAGAATGAAAAAAATCCATTCACTCTATTGGCTGTACAGCCGCAGAGAAGTTGACCAATGTAAGCTGTCCGGCCGGACAGCTTACATTGGTCAACTGCTCTCATCCAATCACCAGCTCCACTTGAAACTCCGCCTGGCGCTCTCGTCTCCACCCCACCGCACCCGCCCCCGCCCCCCTCCTGCGCGAGCAAGCAGCTGACAGTCTATGGTAGCTAGCTAAGTAGCATATCAGCAATGGATAAAAAAAAAAGACAGCAGCAAACGTTGCTTGCCCCTACAGTAAAGTTAGGATGAAAGAGAAAGTCATTAGAAGAACGAGCAGAGATAAAAAAAAAAATGTGAAGAACGCCGAACTTTGAGTAGGATAAATATAGGGTCCACCATTGACCGTTGGAGGAAGCTTCAGGGAGATCTGGGACTGAAGACCGACGCTGACACGGCTGACTTTTTGTTGAGCAGGTAAACATTTATTTATAACGTTACTTCTATGGTGTGACGTGTTACATAAATAGCTTTTTATCAGTCTGACAGCTTGCTCATGCTGCCGGTCGGCATTGGAATGTTAGCCGTTTAGCATCGCCTATCACGGGTCAAAGCAATTATATTTCTTGAAGTCCTTGAATATATTTCAGTAGGCCTAGCGGGTTTCTGTTCGAGCCGATCGAAATTTGAACAAGATGCGCTGTGTGCTGCAATAACAATTTCTGAAAACCTTAGCAATAATAGTAGTATTATAATGGTGGTGGGGAGTTTAGAACATTTCATGTGTTGCTAATATTGCATTGACGTGATCTCAAACGTGACATTGAATTGTTGATGAAGCAACTAAGTTCAAGTGTCTAAAGGCAATTTTACATGATGTGTCATTAGATTGAAGCGACTAAGCAATGTTCCGATTTTTACTACCGGTGATCACAGCTTGACTGAGTGACGTTGTTCAGTTCATTTCCCGGTGGGAGGGATCAGGTAGCACAGAGGGGAGGGGTGTGTGTGTGGAGGGGCGGGATGAGTTTTTTAAAACTTCCCTACCGTCTCAGGCTTTCTCGACCGATTTTGAACATCGTATACTATAGCTTTAAATAGAGTCGCTATTTTTTGTTTGTTTTTTGTGCTCAAAAATTATTTTCGTAGCTCGATAAACTTAAGATCTAGCCACTGTAGTCAGTTGGACTCTTTTAATGATTTCTTTAATAACGTTTCGGGGCTGTCAAGTTTCAGTCCTTTAGAAGCCTATGGAGGAGTGATCCAGCTCTAAGATTTAATCAAAAACATCTTAATTTGTGTTCCGAAGATGAACGAAGGTCTTAAGGGGTTGGAACGACATGAGGGTGAGTAATTACTGACAGAATTTTCATTTTTGGGTGAACTATCCCTTTAAATGGCCTTATTGCGGTGACATTTTTTTCCCAAAACATACTAACCACGCACAATATTTTTTTTCTATAAAATGCAAACATGTACATCCATTTTGCTCACATATTATTGTAGCAGAGTTTGTGCTGAATACAGCAATGTTGGCAAATGGTATGTTTTAAGTAGCTGAAATAAGCACAAATGTCAGGGCATGTCAAAACATCTCAAGGGCCCCAAAAACACCTCAGACCCCAGAGGGTTAAGTGCCTCACTGAAAGCCATATATTTATATATATATATATATATATATATATATATATATATATATATATATATATATATATATATATATATATATATATTAGGGCTGTCAGTTAAACGCGTTATTAACGGCGTTAACGCAAACCCATTTTAATGGCGTCAATTTTTTTATCGCGCGATTAACAAGATCTTTTTGTCCTAGCAAACTTTGTAGTTTTCTTTCACATAGCTGCGCTATGAAACCCATTCATTTCAATGGCTTGCGCCGCGCAAATGGTTCGTCGACCAAAGCGCAAGCGGATCTAGACCGTAAACAAAACAACAGGCACGACGCACACACTCGTTTGGGCTTGCGAGCCGGCCAAATAGTTAACCTTTTGAGTGGATGACGAGCACGAGACGCCGAAATGGATGCCAATAAGATTCTGAATGGAAGGTTTACTTTTAAAAAGTTGCCTAATGTGTCCATTGACAAGACCAAAGTGATCTGTGTGTTTTGTCGTTGTGAACTGAGCTATCATCATCGCAGCACGTCCAGTCTGAAATACCGCTTGATGATGGCCAAGCACACACACACACACACACACACACACACACACACACACACACACACACACACACACACACACACACACACACACACATTCCTGTATATGTATCAAGGTGAGGACCGAGTCATTTAACCTGAAAAGTGAGGACCACCATTTCTGCTACAATTACAGGTAAATATATATTATATTTCAACACTAGATATGTCCATAATTCAGGTTTTTACCTCAGCTTCTTAAAAAAACAAAGGAAAAGAACCAGCATTTTACCAGCAGAGTGAGGACATTTTCATGGGGGCGCTATTGAGTTCATTTCTGACTGAATTATTTTAACTACCTTATTTTTTAGCTTGCATTTATTGTTTGCTATTTTATGTTTTAGTGTGGACAGCTCCAAGTCATTATTCAACTGAAATAACCTCCAGCTGAATAATGACTTCTAGAGCTTCTTTACTGCTGCATTAAATTATATTTACATAATTGATAATTTTCTGTAAAGCTGCTTAGAAAAAACTGTATTGTGTAAAGCACTATATAAAGGTGACTTAATTAATGCAAGTTTCAGAATGAGGTATATAAACAGTCTACCTAAACAGAAATGTTCAATTGTTCCATTTATTTATCCAATTAGATTAACCAAATTTTAGCATAATAAATAATAATAATATACGTAATGATCTAAAAGCTACAAATAAAACTGCAAGAGATGCCATCTCCAGTGACCAGCTCTACATTTATTTATTTTTTAAGATAGTTACACCAAAAATAATGTCTTCGGATAAGGTCAACAGACCTGGACGGCAAGCTTTCAAAACATGATTTTCCGTGCAGCAGACTTTCTTTTTAGAGTTACTATTGAATTATAAACAAAGTTTTTGATGTCTCTCCACGATCTTTCCTTCAGGGCGCTGTCCGCTTCTAGGCACCTCATGCACTCCAGTTTTCCAGGAACCCTGCGCTCTGCCATGAACTTTCCTAGGTGTTTGTTCACTGCCCTTCTCTCCTCTTCGCTCCATGGTCTCTTCAGGATTATCCTGGATGTCTCTACAAATAACAAATACAATGTAGATTGTGTAAACTTTAAAACAGAGACCAAAATGTAGGTTTCTTAAACTGCTTTTGCTTGCTCAGTCACAGAAAGTCCCCAAATGTAACATTTGTCCCTAATGTGTTCATTATGACACAGAGCGAATGGATTTTTGATTAAAGACAATATGACATGAGCAATCAAATTTGCCTTGATATTTTGCCATATAAGAGGTCTTTGTACCATTAAAACATACTGCAAGTTTTATAGCTTAAAATAAAGATTAAAAAAAGCCATGTCATGACCCCTTTAATATTTACGATAGTCACTGTATAGTAGGGGTGTAAAAATAGTGTATCATGGTTTAAAAAATGTGCGGTGCTATGGTGAGTGGGCGCTTTTTTTAAAATTGTTTAATTGTTTGTTCAACACAAGGAGCTCAAAATAGATTGTATACTAGAATTTAAAGTGCTCTGTTAAGTTTGGCTGAAACGGCAATAACTGAAACTACGTAACAATGTAATGTAAAGAGCAGCAGGATTCTGGGAAAGACCCGCCTTTACAGCACTTGTGTCTCTGGTTTCAAAGCAGAAACTGCCTGAAATGTCAAAGTAATGGAAAATTAGGCTAAACACAGAGAACAGATAAGAGAGAGCAATTGATTCACCTTTATGACTACATTTAATTGTCATGAAACAGCCTATATGTGCTGAATCAAAAAGTTTAATCTATAAATGTTTTTTTAAAACGGAGTCGTAATAAGAATGAACCACTTTGTAAACCGTGAGTTCAGTATTGTATACTGTACCGAATCATGAGATGTGTTTTTTAGGGAAGGACTACATGCCTGCACACATATATTCAAACGTGCATATACCTATAGAAGAACCCTTAATACGCATGTGCACGCCCTCAGCGTTCCCACAGGCTCGCGTTTTTAAAGTTTGCATAGAGAGAACTCAAGAGTTTTCTGTTAAAACGGTGTGTGTTAGCGGCCTCTAAGTTAATAACTAATGATCGTTGCGACGGAAGTGAATCAATCTGTAAGGCCTCCAAAATCGATCCAAATACGGCGTTCGATTTGAGGTGAAGGTTTCACACGTGTTTCGTCTTTTCTCATGACAAAGTATTTTGGGTTAAATGCAGTACATTTTCTCATATTAACTCGTTTCATCTGACTCCATAAAATGAAAAGGTTTTTCAATGATATCTGTGCATCATTAAATATCCGTTAGTGTTTGACTATTCCTTTTAACTCCAATGAAAATAAAGTCAAAGTCTGTTAGAATAATCAAATATAACAATTTATTATGTCAGGTAAATGTCTTATTACAATTCCATAATCGATTGAAAGATAATCAATGCAAACCATCAAATGTTCTAGAACAAAGAGGAAAATCCTTTACCCGACATTGTATGGCTACGTGAGCTGAGAGTCGCGCGACCCTCAACCACACGGGCTAATCTGAATACAGAAAAGGCCCCGATCTTCTAGCTGCATTTCCTTATATACCCAGACCTCATTTCATATGTAAACAAGAGTTCACAGTGGAAATTTACTGTGTTTCCCCCCGCCCAGACTTACTGGGGGCAGAAGTTGACCATTTGTTAACAGTGGTACTTTGCATTCATGAATTTACACCTTTTGGGAGTAGAACCATAGAGACCACATTCCTTGGTGTGCCAGATATCCCTAAACTCTTAAAAACCTTACTTCCTTTTGTTTTACTTATTTGGAAATGAGACATTATTACCAGTCACCCTGAGACCTTTAAAATGATACTAAACAATAATCATTCACATTAAACCCATATAAATTATTGTGTGAGTGTGGGCGATCTCTGTAAGAGTGGGGGATGTGGGGAAGGAGTGTATGTCGTTTCTTTCAGTCTTACAGATCCCTCCTTGACCCCGTGGGTCACATTCAGACACTTAAGGGGGCATAGTAAGACGTTTGTCGTAATCCTTGGTGTAACTCAACAATTGTCTTTGCAATGTTATCATCTGTAGAAGCCCATAGGGCTGTGTTCACCTGCAGAACACCTGGTCTCACCAGGTGTATGTGTCATTAGTCCAGCAGGTGGATGAGGTGTTCACAGCTTTCTTCCGGTGTTCCAGTGATGTGAGCAAAGTTCATAGAGTCAATCTGGACCTTTTGACTTGTTCAGTTGACGTGTCATTCCTTCATGGAGAAACTTCCCTTTCTCTGGCACCTTCCCCAGGGCGATAATCTGTCCCTTCTTGACCAATCCTGTCACCTCCAGCGGTGCGGTTGTCTGGACAGACCTCAGTGGGTGAAGGGGCTCTTCTTGGCTTCACACTGCCTTGTGTGAGACATCTGAAAAGCATCTTAAATGTCCGCTTTACGATTGAGCACATATGAACTTGAACTCGTGAAGAAATGCATAGAAACGCATAATGCAACAAAACAAAATCATGTCATGTTCAATGTAAAATACCATGTTCTTGTCAGCAAGTGTGAATGGTACATCTGTCTCATATGTTCCTCAAGGTCCTGACTGGTAAGGATGTCTCATATTAAATATCCAATTCTTAAATATATATATATATATATATATACATATATATATATATATATATATATATATATATATATTATATATATATATATATATATATATATATATATATATATATATATATATATATATATATATATATATATATATATATATATATATTTTGGTCTGAATTATACAAAGGAAATGCAGCAAGAGGTCAGTGTAATCGAAGCAATGAAATAGATTCTGTGGATCAAGAAGTCATGTAATAACAACAATACTATTCAATAAATGCATATGTATATAATAATCAGTGTTTGTTCAGGAATCTTCCAATGCAAGCCACTTATGCAGATATAAGGAGTGACTTGGAACATGTTTAGTCATACGAGAATGGAGATTGTTCATTCCTTGCAACAGGTGTGAGAGAGTGTGTGTTTGTGTGAGGGT
This sequence comes from Chrosomus eos, assembly GCA_036326025.1. Lineage (NCBI taxonomy): Eukaryota > Metazoa > Chordata > Actinopteri > Cypriniformes > Leuciscidae > Chrosomus > Chrosomus eos. Next base: position 13,645,999 of record CM070828.1, on the reverse strand, counting down.
GTGTGTGCGTGTCTGTGTGTGAGTGTGAGAGTTTGTGTGAGAGAAAGAGAGGGAGAGAGTGTGTGTGTTTTTTGGCTATAAGTCACAGTCAATGACAGTGTTAAATTGTAAAATTCTGTAATTGATTGAAGCGCTCACACTTCAGATCTATTTGTTATTTTTGATGTTTCTGTTATTAGTGGTTTGTTGAGAAATCATGGGCCCTATGATTTTCCAACCACCCCAATAACAATCAGAAAGTTTAAATATTTTGAAATTTAATAGCAGGTCTGCCTCTGCTTTAATTTTGTTTTTGCATCATTGATTTGTGACTGTAGCCATTCATATGTATATTACAGTGTTTTCACATGAGTTGACAGAGTGTTGTGAATAGCGTATGCTATGTGTGTCTCTGTTAGACGGTCATCATGGGATCCGCTTTCCCATCCTATGTGCTTGAAGCTATCTGGATCTGTTAGTGTGAAGATGCACAATAGATCTTTAGTGAAGTGACACTTTTGGACTCTACGTCATCCTTATCTTCTCATGATGTGTAGTGTTCAGCCTGGATAGACTTGGATCTATTCCAGGTGATGATGATGCGAAGGTGTAGTGATGGAGGAGTGCGTTCAGTGTTCATGTCTAGGAGATGGGTGGAATATAATCTATAACAATTGTGTTGCAAATTTAGTTCCAGTTCTAAACTGGGAGGCCATGCTAATGTAGTGATGTGCTACTGTGAGATGTAAATGGCCTCTTGAATTGTCTTTTCACCCATCTCCCGAGTCTCAGGTTATGTTCTAACAATCGTGAGGTCCGGCCCGTCCTGGCATCCGTCCTCCGAGGAATTGTAGAAGTAAACCTGACAGAAACAAATGCAGAGAGAACCACAGGTAATTCTGATGTTTTCAACAGTTTCAAATTCAGACATGTGGAATTCTTTTGCTTGCTCCATTATCATGTCCATTGCAATTTTTAATTCCTGTTGTCACATGAAACCAAGTTTCATTGACCAGGTCTGAATTATTGCTGTTGTTTTAGTGCAGTGTGTGACACTTTAAAGCTGCTCTTGCAGTCGAGCCTTCACAGTCTGCTGTGTCAAAGCATTAGAGATCCCAGTTTTCGGGTTTTATAAGTTACTTTCATTACAGCCAGATCTGTGGGCATAAATTAGTTCACCTGTTTTGGTGTGGTGTCGTTCACACATTTGGTTAGTGCAGATCTCTTGTGACCTGCAAAAGGCTGTGGTACTTCTGTTCGATGTTTAGTTCACACCCTCCTTGTAAATATGCGTCCTTGATCAGTTTGCTATTACCTGTGCAACACTTCTGAGAGTGTTTTTTAAATGTAAAAAATAAAAGCACACCTCCGTCCGCCCTTTTGGCACTGGGTAGTAGCTCAAGGAAATCGAATTGTAAGGATTAATGTCACAATTCTCTAATTAATGTCCTGCTTGGTGTGGCGATTACAATATAATGTGTATTATAATTTGAGTTATAATACAATTATATCATATTTAAGAATATAACTGAAATTATTTTATGTCTGGTCTCCGAAGAGTCTCTGCTCGTTCTCGTGTCAATACATTTGAATATGAAAAAGGTTTTTTGGTTCAGGGCTGACGCACATTCGCTGTTTCTTATGTAGATTTCTAATTTTAACGTTTGATAATTCTATTTTACTCTTAATTATATTTCACCCACTTAGACCAGGAAACTATGTCGCTCTGCAGTCCTTCTCCCAAGTCCGCACGACACACTCCGCCAGTTCCGGTCAACAAATCAGAGGTAAGTTTGACTCAATATCTAGGATCTGCCGTATTCACACGTACAATCAAAGATATATATACAAGTCCCCTTGAACGCCTCCTCTTGAACTTAAATCAATGTTTTACTTTAGTAGGGACGATTGACCACCATAAAAGATCAAGTCGATCAACTTAACTTCTCTTAAAATGGCTTCAGGTCAAGCCCGTGGTCGGAACCACGTACGTTTATCCAAAGTAATCACGAACTTAAAACAGTGGATATAGACACACCCGAAACTAGATTGATCCAAGCAGCGTTTGCTGATTCTAGTTGGAAATTACTTGCCTCCTCGTTCAAGTACACTTAAAATGATACCGGATATTAGCCGTCGCTAATCTGACGCGAAAATGTGGAAACATACGAATCCGATAATCTAGGGGGAAAAATTCTCAAGAGTCATTCAGAATTAATTCAAACGTAACTATTCATAAATTTTGTATGCGAAAAACAGCTCAGAATGTGCGTTCTCTGAAGCTTTGAATATAAAAAGGGTTTGTGTTTAAGGATTAATGAGATGCGCATTCACTGTTTCTGACTTTCAAACCAACTGTAAATCACATTGTAAACCACCAAATTTAGCATAGACACACGTGTTTAATTCCGTTTACACAGGATGCATGACCTATAACACAACATCTACAGCCTTTACCCAAGTGATACAAACATTTACAGTAAATCAATCCTGCGTAAAGAATAAACTTACAATTAGTCTATGTGCATGTTGTAGCACAAACAACTAAAGTGTGTTCTATGAGTACAATGTTAAGCACAATTCCAAAATTGAAAATGAACAGAATCGTCGCATGCTCTTTTAATCCCATCGGTGTTAGCGTTTAAGCTTTTAAATGCAATATAGAGTTTTCCCAGATTAGTTTAAATTTAGTATAGGATATTGATGTTTTCAATGTGGCTTTGGGCCCACCGGTGGGACGGTGACACAAAGGGTTAGACGTTTTAAATGCAATGCAGCATGGTTTTAGCATTTAGCATTAGCCTTGAGCGTTTTGAAAATATGGACAATAGCATTCAGTATTATCCTTGATATTTGAGTTTTAGCCTGTAAATAATATCATCCTGTTTTCGCCAAATGTGACGCGAAAGATGTGGAATTATATGAATAAAAAACAGTCTTTCAGATTCATTCAGAATTAGTTAAAACGTGACAATATTTCGTTCTCCGAACATGAAGTGTTTCTGTTTCGAAAACTTTCAAGAATTAATTAGCATTGTGAATCACATTATAACCACATTCAGCATAGACACACACATGTTTAATTCAGTTCACACAGGACACGTGGCCTAGAATGCAACATCAACAGCCTTTACCTAAGTGTTCCAAAAACACTTACAGTAAAGCAATCCTGTGTTTAAAGAATAAACTTACAATTAGCCTATGTGCACATATAGTAGCACAAACAACTATAAAGTGTGTTCTATGAGTGCGTTACATTGTGTGAAGCACAACTCTAAATTTGAAAATACAAATTATTGCATTATTGCTTTTAATCCCATCTGTGTTAAAGTGGAAGCTTTCAAATGCAATATAGAGTTCGTCAAGATTAGTTTAGGTTTATTATAGAATATTATTCAATGTGGCCTTGGGCCCACGGTGGGCTGGTCACACAAAAGGGTTAAGCGTTTTGAATGCATGGCTTTAGCGTTTAGCATTAGCATTGGACGCAGCATGGCTTTTAGCATGGGACATTATTTTTTAAGCAGCATGGAAAATACTAGCATTTAGCCCTGCTAACTGCTTCTTAGCCTGTAAATCATATCATTGTGTTTTTTCAAAGTTTACTTTATCATAAACAATGCATCGATCTGTCCTATTTATAAAATCACGTGTTTTCCGATCGTTTACACACTTAGATTTGTATTTCTGTTGTTTGCCGATTCTCTTCACGTGTTGCTGGTTTGCTTCAACAAAGCCATGACGACAAACACGCGGCTAATTTGAAAACTTTTAGAGTTTGTTTTACAGCTCCTCGAGTAACGTTAGGCTACCCGCAAATCATTTGGAAAATGTTATTCCAACTGTAGGTTTAGTTTCTTTTTGCTTAAGCAAACAAAGATATCTTTAAAATCTATTCACAATGGTTTTTACTCTTCATTTGCGCGCCGCGGCCTCAAGTGTTTTAGTTTCGGTCTAGAACAAAGAGCTTTCCGACCCGTAACAACGCCAACAACATTTTCTCAACACTTTTCAAAAGGGAAGGAAAATTTGACTTACCACAGCGGCAGAAGAAAGAGAAGATGTTCAAACCTCGTGTTGATTTTAAAATCCCCATACTTTGCTGGAAAGGACGTCGCGAAATCCATTTGTTGCGACATCACGTCGGGCTCACCATTTTGTAAGGCCTCCAAAATCGATCCAAATACGGCGTTCGATTTGAGGTGAAGGTTTCACACGTGTTTCGTCTTTTCTCATGACAAAGTATTTTGGGTTAAATGCAGTACATTTTCTCATATTAACTCGTTTCATCTGACTCCATAAAATGAAAAGGTTTTTCAATGATATCTGTGCATCATTAAATATCCGTTAGTGTTTGACTATTCCTTTTAACTCCAATGAAAATAAAGTCAAAGTCTGTTAGAATAATCAAATATAACAATTTATTATGTCAGGTAAATGTCTTATTACAATTCCATAATCGATTGAAAGATAATCAATGCAAACCATCAAATGTTCTAGAACAAAGAGGAAAATCCTTTACCCGACATTGTATGGCTACGTGAGCTGAGAGTCGCGCGACCCTCAACCACACGGGCTAATCTGAATACAGAAAAGGCCCCGATCTTCTAGCTGCATTTCCTTATATACCCAGACCTCATTTCATATGTAAACAAGAGTTCACAGTGGAAATTTACTGTGTTTCCCCCGCCCAGACTTACTGGGGGCAGAAGTTGACCATTTGTTAACAGTGGTACTTTGCATTCATGAATTTACACCTTTTGGGAGTAGAACCATAGAGACCACATTCCTTGGTGTGCCAGATATCCCTAAACTCTTAAAAACCTTACTTCCTTTTGTTTTACTTATTTGGAAATGAGACATTATTACCAGTCACCCTGAGACCTTTAAAATGATACTAAACAATAATCATTCACATTAAACCCATATAAATTATTGTGTGAGTGTGGGCGATCTCTGTAAGAGTGGGGGATGTGGGGAAGGAGTGTATGTCGTTTCTTTCAGTCTTACAAATCAAAACTAACTTTATCTGGACAATAACTTTATTCTAGATCTGCTGTAAAGCCTAAACACTCTGTTACTGTAATCTCCTGTTATCACTGTAAAGCTGCTGTCAAACTCTAGTGTTAAAAGCGCTATATAAATGAAGATGACTTGACTAATGTTATACTCTTACTGTATAGTCAAATAATTGTTCTAATAATCATTAGATTAATCAATTATCAAAATAATTGTTAGTTGCAGCCGTATTGCTGAGTGATGACAGCAGGTTTCCCTCTGTTTCACCTTCACCTAATCTGAACCCTGTAGCTTTGTCCTGCTTTCTGGGAGATAAAGGACTCTCCAAATCATAAATGCAATTTATCTTATGTCTTTAAATAGCTAGATTTTACTTGCATGTAAGCTCTGTAAAGTTGATTTAAAACAATGTTTGTGAAAAGCTCTCTACAAATACAACTTACGACTTACAATAATAATAAACTCTGGTGCTACTCTTTTGCTAAGATTTATGAAACTTACCTATTAGTTTCACGCTCTTAGTCCGTTTTTCTGCACTTTTCTTCTTCGGTGAGGGCCTTGTGGCCCGGCTTGTTTCCTGGCTGTGATCTGTCACAGACAAGCATTAGTACCTGTTATTGTAAGTGTTTACAGTAAAATCTGACTACTAAAACCTGACAGAGTTCCCAACTGTACGCAGCAGACTATCCTTGAACATTACAATACAGCTATAAGGGAGATGATCACCGGAGTGTCACCGAAGAACATTGCAAGGTCTTCTAGTGTGCCTTCCAACCATAGTGTTTTACAAATCCTTATCCTCAAATGTTACGCATTAAGCTATATGAAATAAAAACTAGAGAAAATTTTTAAATGATCAACTTTACTGTAACATATCCTTGATTAGTAAATAGCTGGTTAAAATATGAACATCAACCATTAGGGTCCTATAACTAAAGGAAGGTGTTCGTAAATTATTATTTTGTCTTGATGAAAAACACTTTTTGACTCACCATCTACATCAGAAACCCCATCCGAACTGCATCATTTTTGAGGGGAAAAGAGGTCAGGACATCCGTCTGAAAAACAAAATTGAAACCCTGATCTTCTGCAGTGTAAGAAAGACATACAGAAAACACTGGCTGTATCTGTAAAAAGAGACGATATTTTCTCAGATGATCCAAGCCCCATTTCAACAGATTAAACAACCACAAATGTGTGAACACCATCATTTGATGGACTGTTAGATTAACTTTTTACAAATTGTATTCATACAGTAATTTAATGTACATTACATGCACAGATAGCGCTTACACAGATACACACAGGAGCATTTAAAAGCAGTGTCTATCAGCGGATCCGTCTATCAGCAGATATATAGGGATACGCTGATAGCAACTGTCTATTTACAACATGTTTTGGAAGCGCTGATTAGTGTTGGGCGATATGCTCCATTTTCATATCGTCCTATCGTCAGCCTGTGAGATCAGCGATATACGATATTATCGTGAGGGGGCGGGGCTTACTTATTTGATTATTAACTTGATTATTTACTCATTAATGTGCTTTTTATTACTTCATTTTATATACGATAATATTTTTCGATTTTGCTAGCAAAGGTGGAGTGTTTATTACTAGGCTAGATCAGGTTATTTCCCTGTATAATGAGGTAAAAAAAGATCCTAATCATTTTTGTATCCAACTCGGAGTATTTCAACATGTCAGCGGGAAATTTACGGACACACATTATCCTCTCATGCTGTTACAGATGCAGCATTGACTGTAGCCTACTTCTGCGCAAGATGAAAACACGTTTTAATAATTTCTTGGGTCAGAAAGAGTCGGAGTTTGCGATATACGTCCTCCTATGCTCTCTCTGTCTGGATGCACTTCACATGCGCACTTCAATAAGCACAAAGAACGTGGATTAATGTGTTTAAAATGCCGGGGGAAATCAGAGCCTAGGGGCAAAAATCAGCTGAGTCGATCAGTTTATACTTATGCCTTGACTCCGATAAAGGAAAACGGGTTAATACGTTTACATGACCACATGCATTGTCAGTTTCTTCAGCATAATCGGGTTAAGAACGCGCTCATTCCCTGAAAGTGAAAGTTTGGCATCTGTCGCTGCATTAACGCTGCATTCTCTGCATCGTCAGACGACGATGAATATAACGGTATAGCAACTATTTACTGGCTTAATATTTCTCTTGTGGACTTACATTAATGACAGGGAAAAAATTTGAAGAATATTTCTTGTTAAACAAGTGTTCAAAGCTGCTTTTGATTTTCACAGATGGCAGAGTTATGTTGTGTTCGTGAACTAAAGACGGTTATCAGGCCTATATCATTATTTAGTAATTGTATTGTTTTTTGAGTTATTAGGGTCATTAAACGTTTTGTTAATTTGCTATGTAAACAAAATACTGACGAACAACGATGCCGTTTTCATCTAGGATATGTATAAGAATAATTTGTCTGTTAAAACAAGCACTCTTGATAATTTGTGAATGGATCACCTTTAAATTCAGTTTTGATGTGGGATGTAGTTTTTCAGTCTGTTTTAAAAACATTTTTAAAAAATGTTTTAAATGCGCATGTCGGTGCTGTCGTTAGGCTATGTGGTGATGCCGTTATTAATTTAGGCAAGGCAAATTAATTGTAGTTCCTAATATTAATTTAATAACAATACTAGCTTTATAATAATAATAATTTAATACGTTAATGGTAAAACCAGCCAATTATCGTATTGATATCGTCAAATGCATCTGTCATCTGCGATCTCAGACTATCGTCGATACACGATACTATCGTCTATCGGCACAACCCTAGCGCTGATCATTGCAGCCAATCACAGATATGAGGAGCTTGTAAACACACAGTGGCCAATCAGAGGCGTTTAAGAATCCGCTCAACGCGTCACTTTTGTAAAATTTCAGTACCCACTTGGTACTGAAGTAGTATCTAACAATGCCTAAATCTGTATGGTTTATGTGTACTAGGGGTGTAACGATACACATATTCATATCGAACCGTTCGGTACGAGGCTTTCGGTTCGGTAATCGGTACGCATTACAAAACAAACGGTTCGTTGGACCATTTTTCCTGCCGACATTTTGTTATTTCAAATGTAGGCGCGACCACATTGCCCAACATCAAATGTCAAACGTAATGAAAGCGGAACGAAACTGCGCTACCCGTTATTTTGTGTTTCATGGACCGTTTATGAGTTTGGATCAATGCAGCGCGAGCCGATCTTGATTAAGCAGCACTGTTACTACACACCGCAAAGAGATCCAGTTAAGAAAGCATTTGAATTCGCCACTGTGACTGAAGTAATAACATCGCTGCGCGATCTAGTGAGAAGCATCACATTCTCCGTTATTACCGGATCAAACAGCGCTGACGTGGAAACCAGGAAGAGACATTGTTCCATGAATGAACTATTCAGTGTCCACAGATCATCATCATTCATCATGGGTTTACTGTAGTAACACTCACTGTAACCATGGAGGTTTGGCAGGAATAGTAGGCTATAATGCTTTCAAGTAACGTTACATTGGTTTTATTTCGGCATTATGAATAAAATTGCTGCCCTCAAATGTTAATCTGAAACTACTATAATATTACATTTCTTTTTTTTTTTTTAAGGAGCAAGGAGCTGTTTTTGTTTTATATGCTCAAAAGAAGAGTCAAGTATGGCTCCATCATTGCTCAAAGTAAAAAATTATCATTTATGTTAGTTTTAATAAATAAATAAATTTAATCAAGGAAATTCATCTGGCATTTCTTTCTTTTTGCTGTATCGAAAACGTACCGAACCGTGACACCAGTGTATCGTATCGAACCAAACTGTGAATTTTGTGAACCGTTACACCCCTAATGTGTACCCATCTCAAATCTACTAAAATAAGATGAAGAAAAAGTGATAAGAACTGCAGTACATACAGTATACTTGAGTAAAGCTACTTTTAACTAATGCTGTGACTATGAAAAGGCAGGAGTTTTTGTAGATTTAATGAAAAACACTATTTAGGTAGTAGGTCATAGTGGTGGTTTTGTATTGAACAATTTTACTGGGAGGTGCTTTAAACAACAAACTTTACAACTGTTTATATAGACAAGTTTAAAATGTAAAATTTAAATCTTACCCTCATCGACTTCTCTTCCTCTCTTGGCTCGTCCTTTTTTTGTTTGTCTCTGTAAAACAGAAGTTGATGTGGGACATTCACCTATAAAAGATTAAAAACAATCAAATATTAGTTCTTGACTGTCCAAAAGTCATAAGTACATACTTTTGATTAAAAGAGCTATAAATAATACATTTTACCTACAGTTGTCAGTTGTTGCCTTTACACTATTTTTACTACCAGAAATTACATGCCCAAGTGTTCCTTTATCAAGTCAAAAACATTCTTAAACAAATCCTACTCCAGTTAAAATTATTAAGCATATAGCAGAAAGACTGCTAATTTTGTTTGGATTTTTTAAACATAGTTGCATATTTAAACACGACCACTGGAAACTGGTGAATTCATTTAATTAATTATTGCATCGGTATAGTAAAGTGTTACTCAACTTTCTACCATCTCTACTGTAGCCTACATGTACTGTACTGTAGCTGGCCTAACAGCCATGAGTAGCGAGTAGTCAAAAGATTGTGTATGCACATACCTGTGTTGACTTTCTTTCCGTCACTTGCTGAACACCAGCAGGACACTTGTGTGGACACACAAATTGAAAAATGTTATATTAATTTCAACAAAATAATTCCAGTCACAGGCTACAATAAGCAGTGGTCTATACAGCACTACTAGACAGTAATGTTTGTTAGCATTCAGTTATATGACAATAAAGACCTTAAGTATAGTGATACACTACATTAAAAATTGCAAACATGTATAACTTAATCTGTATAATTGACAACGTACCAATCATTTGGTCATAGAGAAGCTGATTCAAAGATATTAAAGACCCTCCGACTTCTGCTGTTCAAGTTCACTCGTCATTAGTAATTATGTAGTTTATAACGTTTTCTACTCGTTTTAATTTGTTCTTAAAACTTACTATAGGCTATTTATATGTAAATTATTACATTATATACATGAATTAGCCACCAGCGCGATGTCTCCCGCCCCCTCCCCCATCCCGAACTTGCACGCGTTAAACTAGAGGACGAGGCCTGAGATCATGAGATCGTCGACCTGCACTCAGCCTCCCCTCCCCCATCCCGAACACGAACCTGAGATCGTAGACCTGCACACAGCCTCCCCTCCCCCATCACGAACCTGAGATCGTCGACCTGCACTCAGCCTCCCCTCCCCCATCACGAACCTGAGATCGTCGACCTGCACTCAGCCTCCCCTCCCCCATCACGAACCTGAGATCGTAGACCTGCACACAGCCTCCCCTCCCCCATCCCGAACACGAACTTGCACGCGCTAGACGGCTAGAGACTCTGTTAAAGGACGAGGCCTGAGATCGTAGGCCTGCACCCAGGCTCCCCTCCCCCACCCCAATCACGACAGTTCCGAAGAAAAGAAATGTCAGGGATCATAAAATCATACCTGCGCTGTAAATGTTTGTGAGAATATATATATTAATATGCGCAATTCGGCAAACTGTGCATATAGCGCGATCTCTAACAAATAATCCCCCCCACCCACCCAATCACGACAGTAAAAAAAAAATATATATAAATCTTAAAGATCATAAAATCTTACCTTCACTGTAAAGCTTGCGCATCGATTGTGATGAGATCATAGTCGCTCCATTCTTCTCTTGAACCGGGCCAGGTCACTGCTGCTACTGCTCTTATCCATCATCATCACTCTTTACCAGAAGCACCACGAGCGAAAGTGCAGGTGGAGTGCAAGGGGCGTGGCCATCAATTAAGAACGATAGTTTTGGGCGCTGAAACCAGCTCAGAGTTGTTGGTGTGGGGGGTTTTAAGTTTTTTTTTAAGGCAGCTCAAATAAGTGTTCCTCAAAGACAATATTCCCCAGTATTACATTTAATATTAATAATTAAATAATTAATTTAATTAAATAGTAACTATATTAAATTAACATTTATTACTGCAGTTATCCGTAAATTAATTAACAAACCAAAATTCCTCTCTCTTAAAAGTAGAATTTAACAATGCACCTACATTTTAACTATGTACATCCGTAGTGAAGTACTAGTGAAGATATTTTCTTTAGTAAAAGTTCCACAGTGTAATAAAACTATGTTGTAAGGCCTGCATTTACATTTTAACTTAAGTAAAAATACAGTTTAAGCAGAAAAGTATAAGCAGAAAAATATACTTTCAACCAAAAGTATATTCATTATGCACTAATTAAACTACTGGATTGATGCATTAATTAAAATAATTTTTAAATCCCAGATTGTAAAGGTGGAGCTAATTTGAATTATGCTATATTGCTATACTATTACTTTCTGTCACTAATGTTTATATTATGTAAATATTTTGTATCCATGATAGTACACTTACCATGAATAAAACATGGTCCGTGGTGAGGATGCTAAGGTTCATTGCATGGGCTCACTGGGTTACTAGTTTGTAGGCTAATATAAAGCTAACTAAAATACAAAGCAACATAGATGTACACTTAGCCGTTACAGCTACTGTGTAAGCACAGAGACTCTTATAAGATCCAACTACTCACTCATGTGAGTGACTAAAAGATAGAAATGGGACCCACAGCTTTCATTGCACAGGGTAGGCTTGAACATACAGGACACTATGAGACTATAGACAAACCATGATCTTTTCCTAAACTTTACCAAGTAGTTTGTGTGCCTAAATCTAACCAATTATTTGTTTATGCATAAACCTAACCTAAGTAAACCTAACCAAAGTAGGTCATTGACAGTAATTTTTTAGGCAAACTGCACTGATATATTAGTTAGAAAAATGTTAATTTGATTGTGAAGACTGCCAGAAAAGGGGGTTTAATCAAAGTACATCAATCATTAAAAGTTAAAATGTCATCATGGACCATGTATTTAGCCCCCATGTAATAAATTACACATGGACAAAAGGACTAACCCTAACCCTAACCCAAAAGGACTAACCCTAACCCAAAAGGACTGATCTTAACCTAACCCAAAATGACTAACCCTAACCCTAACCCAAAAGGACCAATCCTAACCCAAAAGGACTAACCTTAACCTAACCCAAAAGGACTAACCCTAACCCAAAAGGACTGATCTTAACCTAACCCAAAATAACTAACCCTAACCCAAAATGACTAACCCTAACCCAAAAGGACTAACCTAAACCTAACCCAAAAGGACTAACCCTAACCCAAAAGTACTGATCTTAACCTAACCCAAAATGACTAACCCTAACACAAAAGGACTAACATTAACCTAACCCAAAAGGACTAACCCTAACCCAAAAGTACTGATCTTAACCTAACCCAAAATGACTAACCCTAACCCAAAAGGACTAACCTAAACCTAACCCAAAAGGACTAACCCTAACCCAAAAGTACTGATCTTAACCTAACCCAAAATGACTAACCCTAACACAAAAGGACTAACATTAACCTAACCCAAAAGGACTAACCCTAACCCAAAAGTACTGATCTTAACCTAACCCAAAATGACTAACCCTAACCCAAAAGGACTAACATTAACCTAACCCAAAAGGACTAACCCTAACCCAAAAGTACTGATCTTAACCTAACCCAAAATGACTAACCCTAACACAAAAGGACTAACCCTAACCCTAATTTGACTTGGTTCAGTATGGGCATGAGACACAGAAGCGTATGCGAGTGATTCTTGCATACCAGCTAGAAAAAACGTTCCCCTCATTCTAGAGACGCATTCTTAATATGACACTCAGGAGACCCCAGAGACAATCATCATTTGAAGTTAAAAGCTGGTCAGATCATTCTAGAACAATACAGGTAATATGAAAAACTTAAAGTTTCCCTGTAGTCAATAATTGTATCCCTTAAAGGGATAGTTCACCCAAAAATGAAAATTACCCCATGATTTAATCACTCTAATCACTCTTAGTTATATTAATTATGTTTTTTATTTAACTTAAAATGTTTTAGTTTGTTCACCCAAAAATGAAAATTACCCCATGATTTAATCACTCTAATCACTCTTAGTTATATTAATTATGTTTTTTATTTAACTTAAAATGTTTTAGTTTGTAACGTGTTAAATATGAATATTTTTCTTGCACAAACTCATCGCTTTGTTCAGAAGGCCTTTATTAACCTTTATTAAGAAGCACTTTTATGATGGACAGATGCACTTTTATGGACTTTAAGACAGAAACAGCCATTCACTGCCATTATAAAGCTTGGAAGAGCCAGGACATTTATTAATATGACTCAGATTGTATTCGTCTGAAAGAAGTCATCATGGGGTAATTTACATTTTTGGTTGAACTATCCCTTTAAAACTCATCTTTGATCACCAAAATAACATATTTAAAAGTTTTTTCCTGTGAAATAAATTTCTTAATGTCTTAAAATATCTTGAATGTAACTCTACACAGTGCTATGAATGCGCAAATTAGCCCCGTCTCCACTCATTCACACGAGCTCAGAGATCCACTTGCCTCAACTTTACTATAGTAAACGCTGCACAATTGTATCGCTCTTTAAAACATAAAGATTAATCTTTAATATGATTAGCCTTTTGACTAAACAGCCAATAAAATGTTGCTAATGTTACACAAACCATGTTCCCATTTGTCATCTCAGAGTCAGACAGCTCCCTTCTAACAATCAGCATCATTAAAAACGCTTTGAACATCTCAGAACATCAGTGGAGAAAGGCATATAGTTCATCATAATATACAGCATATACATAATTCGCCCACTATATTGCCAAATGTTCCTAATTTTTCATATCAACAGAAAAATATACTGGATAACCTGGCTTCTCTTGAGACTCTGCTGCTTCAGATAATAGTTAATGATATGCTAAAGCCCCCCTTGTGACACGAAGGTAGTTTGTGACGTCAGAAACACCAGCAATTTCAAACCGTGTTTTTGAGACTGCAGTTTTAAGGAGAAAATACTCAGCAATGCTGTTGACTTATGAATTTACACATGGTTTGTCTTAAAGCATATTAAAAACACCACATAGACACATTATGAACAACATTAAAAGCTGGATTTACACCACAGGGAGACTTTAATAGTGAGTCGGGTAATAACAGAGTCAGGGTGCTGTTGCTTCATGACGATATCCTGATCAGCTAGCTGTTGCAGTGCTGTGCTCACGCAGGCTTGAGACGGGGAGTAAACATTCACCAGCATGAACAAGGAAAACTCTTGCAGTTTACTCTGCAGAAAACTCTTCCTCTAAAAAGGCTTGCAGTTAATGAAGAGGGCTTCTAATTTAGAACTGCACATTTTTCCAAAATTGTATACCTGTGCACCAAACTTTGCTAAACATAATAGACTATGTGCACGTTAGCATATGCTACTTCCGGCTGCGAAACCGATATGGGGTGTCTAGTCAGATTATGTATATTTCTCCAGATGTCTTGGACATTAACCGAAGATTTCAGTCGATATTATAATATAATATTAGAGTCGATGATGTTCATCGACTGGTTAGTGATTTTTCTCCAGCTCCCCAGAGCAAGAGAGAGAAAGGGGTTTAAATATTACATCTCTCAGTATGTCATACAGGGAGTACACATGTAATACAGGGAGTAAAGGTATCCGACGTTGGGAAAGGGAACTAAAAAAAGTCCTCGCTCTAGACTAGGTACTAAAGAGTTATAGGAACTTAGTCCGGTCGGAACACGCGAAAAAAAATGGTTATAGGAAGGTTCTAAGCACTGCAAAAGTCCCTCCGGACGGAAAGCGGCTATAGACACCGTGAGTAGTGACTTTTCCCTTGTCAGTGGTTTAAAATATGTAGTTGGATTGTTTCATGTAACTTAGTTCTTCTCCCTCGCTGTGTTATGGCTTTGCTATGTGTGGATACATGTGCTGGTTACGTTCGTGAGACAGCTGATTAGTACTCTTGTCATTGACCGGAAAACAGTAACGTTACAGGAATCACCAACCCGTCGATCGCGGTCGACAAGTCGATCTTGGAAGCATTTTAAGGCGATCACGAAGAGTTTTCAAAATCAGAGAAAAAAGCCTATTGTGTGTAGTAAATGGTGTTCTAATCCATGTTGCTGTTACAATCACGTCATTTTTGCGGCGCGCACCTTTGGGCTCATGCGGACCCGTCGAGTTAAACAAGGCTTTACGCTTTAACCATTAAACCAGCTCAGCCACAGTAAGTTTTTTTATGTTTTAGGTCCATTGCGAACGATTAAACTAAGTTAACGCCGGTCCACTGATGTAAACAAGACGGCAACCGGAAACGAAGTACCCAACGTCCGCCCTCAAGCCGGAAGTTAGCATTTTTCTCGTGCACAGAGCGAATTCAGGAAATTATTGTTTTTGTTGGCAAGGAAACGTATATTCACCAGGTGAATATTCAGCAATAAAGCCTGTCTGTGTAAAAAGTGTGTAAAAATGTCTCTGATTTCCCCTGAGTGTGTATGTGAAGTTTTAGCTTAAAATGCCCCACAGATATTTTTTTAGCATGTTAAAAAGAAAAGTTTTTGCGTGTCCCTTTAAATCCAAACGAGCTTCTGCTCCCAGAGGGCGGAGCTTCAAGCGCTCGTGTGGTGGGTGTGTGTGTTAGCAGCTCCGATTACCTCACACAGACATGCACTGAACATTTCAAAAACGTTTAGCCTTTTATGTTCAAACCAGACAAAGATGGAGAGACTGAAGAAGAAGTGACGACATGTAGAAGCAACAGGGACATTTCTGAATGGTTAGTTGATGAATTTATATAGTTTATGTGTAGTTTATCTTCTAGTCATTGATTAGCATATTCTGTCATGATAATCTATAAATCGTGTTCATGGGGGAGGGGTTTCTAGGGTTGGTGATGTCACTAACTCTGGAGGAAGTCTGTGTAGTTCCTTCCAGACATTTGTTGTAGTGCTAAAAAGGAATTTCTTTAAAAACAAATATCTCCATTTGCTTTGAACTTTGTAAATTTGAAGATGTTGTTTATGCTCAAACATTACACACTAACTAAAAGTAAAAAAAAAAAAAAAAAAAAGAAATCATACTGAACCACCCCTTTAATAATCAAAAAACTGACAGTCAAATAGCACATTAAAGAAAGTTGTTTTGCCATTATTGTGGCGATGTTAATAGGCAAAAAAAGCAGCTAGCTAGAGCCCGCCGGCGCCGCTCAGAGAGTTTTCCTGTCGGAACCCCTAGCAACCATAGCAACCAATAACGTTCCGGAGGGAGGCTTTCTACAATTTCCTTCAACAGTTCCATTTTATTCGGAAAACAAATTAAACACACACACCAGTCAACAATAAATCCAATTTATATTAATATATTTTCTTAAATAGCCTACATTTTAATAATAAAAATAAACTAAAAATTTATTTTTATCAAACTTGCCTGGGTGGGCCAGTGAGTAATGTGGGCGGGCCAGTGCCGCCCTGGCCCAATGCTGGCTACGCCCCTGGTTTACGCTGGTAAAAGTTATTGGACAAAAGTGACTAAAGATAGGACCAACAATAAAAACTGAGGAGCTCCAAACCAAGGTACCCATCTGTGACATCATGTTTGCCAAATTATCATGCCTTAAGTCAAAACAAGTCGTTTAAATAGGGAACAGCTGAGGTAATGAAACATTATCTGGAATTAATTATAACAAACATAGATCTGAATTGTATTACAATAGTCTTGTATGACAATTTTCAGAGGTTTGTTTAAATTCAGAGCTGTTAAAACATTGATAATGTTCTGTAATCCTTGTTAATAAATCATACCTCTATGAAAACTTACCATGGATTTACTGCAGTAATATTTGGCGCTTTTCCACTGCATGGTACGGTACGGTTCGGTTCGGTACAGCTCACTTGTGGTGCTTTTCCACTGCATAGTACGGTACGGTACGGTGCGCTTCGGCGCGCTTAAATGGTACCTGATCTGTTGAGGTTCCAAGCGTACCGTACCGGTACTAAAATGTGACGTGAAACACTGCAGATCACTGATTGGTCAGACAGACAGAATCGTCACTACCAGCGTCATTGGATTTGCGACACGAGACACTAAACACGCTATACAGAGTCATATAACCAGTAGACAACAGCCAACACGGTAGCACCTGTGTTTTACTTACTTGAAAAAAAGAAGAAGAGATCAACACTTTAAAAAGGAAATGGCTGAATCGTGGTCGAGGTGCAGACGTTCCTCTCGTTGGTTGCCTAGGAGCGGGTCCAGCGGATGGGGCAAAACAGAATGAAAACGTGTTCCAAGAAGTAGCAGCTAGCTCAGCTAGCCGCACACGGCTATCACCGGACCTACAAACAGTGTAACGATCAGTCCCACCCACTTTGAATGGGTACTAACTGCAGTGGAAAAGCAACCGAGCGCGAACCGTTCCGCGCCGAATCGAACCGTACCGAACCGAACCGAGCGTACCATGCAGTGGAAAAGCGCCAATTGTAACCATCACTATAGTAAACACAACTATGATAATGATTAACCACGGTTTTACTACATCATTACTGTAGTATCCAAGGGAACTTGGTTTTAGTAGTAACCATGAAATATTATCTCAATAATATATATGGTTAACTCTTGTAGTTATATATGGTTTATATTTAATCATTTTTAAAGGGTATGCTAATCAAAGAAAACTGTAAATATGTTTTTGCAGAACATTATAATGTTACTGTGAAATTGACCTTTGACCTTTTGAGAAATTCAGTCAATTATCAAACAAATTCTTGAGGTATGGGCCAAAAAGTTTTTTGTGAGGTCACCTTTGGCCTTTGACCACAAATTCTAATCATTTTGTCTAGTTGGACATTTTTCCAGATTAAATGAAATTCTTTCCAATGTTCCTGATCTACCACATTTACAAGAATGGGAAGTTATAGTGATCTTGACCTTTGACCAACAAAATCTAATCACTTTATCTTTGCATCTATGTGAACATTTGTGCCAAATGTAAGAAATTCCTATAAGCCGTTCCTGAGTTATTGTGTTCACAAGTTGAATTACAGCCAAAGTCATGTTTTGTGAGATCACAGTGAACTTGACCTTTGATCTCCAAATTCTATTCAGTTCATCCTTGATTCCAAGAGAACATTTGTAAGAAATTTGAAGAAATTCCCTCAAGGCGTTCCTGAGATATCGCTTCGACTATATATGCGGCGCAGTGAACATGGAAAAACAATAGGGGGCGATAGAGAGCAAACCGTGTGTGTATGCAGAGGGTCATACACACACTTTTTTTCTCATTTTTCTATCTATCTGAGGACCTCTCTGAAACATTGAGAGAAGCCTTTAAATAGCCAATGGAGGCCATTGCAGTGAAAACAAAGTGAGGACCGGCCTAAATGTCCTCACTTTGCAAAAAGGTCCTCACTCCAAAGGTTAAAAACTCACACTGGTCCTCACAAAGATAGCCATGCAAACACACACACACACACACACACACACACACACACACACACACACACACACACACACACACACACACACACACACAGCTGATGCGAATTCTCCGCCCCCTCGTCAATATCAGGACCTCGTCAGTATTTATTTAACCTTTTTATTGATGGACAGTGTTACATTGTGTGAGAGATTATTTGCTCTAGAGATTATTTGCTCTAAGTGAGGATTTTTGTGTGAATTTGAGCACAGTATATGCCAATGTTGTTTTCAATAAAAACATTTGCACAAAGCAAGCCGATCCACTTTACCATGTTGATAAGAGCATTAAAATGAGAAAAAAATAATGGGACAAAAAGAAATCAAGAGACATTTAGAATAGATAAAAATGTGCGATTAAATGCGATTAATTGCGAGTTAACTATGACATTAATGCGATTAATCGCGATTAAATATTTTAATCGTTTGACAGCACTAATATATATATATATTAAAGAAAAGTATTGAAATTTATTTTTGTGATAATCAACATAATGCTAGAAATGACAAATTATTTGCTGCTATAATCTAATTTTTACACAGTTTTTTTAGCTTATAGCATTTCCTTAACAAAATAGCTAGCTACAAAGGTCTTATTCATGCGCCTGCATTCATGGGGATCGCAAAGGGATCTAGCTGAGGATGTTGAGACGGCTTCGGCCCTTTCTCAACATTCATCGGTTAGTTCCCATGGTCCCGCTCACGGTTTGGAAGCCCGCTCTACGGCTTCTTCCTCCCGTGATCCGGACCCGATGCTCGAATTATCTGCCTCCGAGGAGGTGGATATTTTGAGCATCGAGGCAGGAGAATGTGAAGATCTGCCATCACATTCACCTGCATCAGAGGAGCTGCTGGAGGTTGTGACCAGGGCTGTGGCCAAATTAAATATCAATTGGCCACCAGAAAAGCAGGAAGCGACAGTTAAAAGTAAGCTCGATGAGCGCTTCCTGCAAGCCCGGTCACAGCCTTCGCGCCGGAGTCTCCCGTTCTTTAACGATCTCCACACCGAGGTGTCGAGATCGTGGAACAGGCCTTTCTCCTAGATGGGTTATGGGACGATGCCTCGGGTTGAAGAGACTTTTGCATCTCATCTCTCGGCCTCTTCGTCCTTGAGAGCTCCGGCGCTTGCCTCCAAGCCCTGCCGTACAACATCGGCCTTGGTAGGGAAGGCGTATATGGCGGCGGGTCGGGCTGGCGCATGTCTGCACACAATGGGTATCTTGCAGGCATACCAGGCCGACCTGTTAAAAGATGTGGACGATAGCGGGGAGGTCACGTTTAACGACATCCAAGAGATGCGTCGAGTGACTGACTTGTCTCTTCGTGCTACCAAGGAGACGGCCCGTGCAATCGGTCGTTCTATGGCAGCCTTGGTAGCCACGGAGAGACATTTGTGGTTGAATCTGTCGATTTCGTCTTCTGGCCTCTTCGGCGACGCAGTCAGTACTGTTGTCGAGAGGTTTCAGGAGACGAAACGACAGTCAGCCGCATTAAAACACCTTATCCCCCGCCGTCGTTCCAAGTCTCGTGGGGCTGCTGCCAGGGGGCAGTCTCACGAGGCTCCCGCCAGCTCCTCACACCTGCAGCAGCAGAAGGAGAGTGTTGCCTCTCGTGCTCCCCCGCAAAAGGCCTGGAGCCAGAGGCAGCATTCTCAGCAGAAGCCTTCCAAACCTAGGACAGATCTGAGGACTGTCATTCAGGCTAGGAAGGCTTCGGCGAAGAGGCCCTGACGTGTTGCGCAGGCCTCTGAGGGTGGTCCCCCCTGCGATAGAGTATCAACAACTCACTCCTTCGCAGAGCCCTCAGGAAATCGATGTTTGCTTCCCGCCGCTAAGAGCGCCTCGGGACGCATTGGTTTCCAGCGAACGTATGTCACACTGTCCGCCCAGAAATTTGGTGGCCCTGTCGAGTTCGCTTCCTCTTACGAGGCCTGCAGAAAGAATAATTCGGTTAGTTCCTGCCAGACAAATGCTTCAGGTCACCGATATATCGATTTTAACACCAGAGGCCAGTCCCGAGAGACTGGTCCCCTAGTAGATTTTTTAGACAACTGGAAAGGTCTGCATAATATATCTCAATGGGTCCTGCATACAGTGGAATGGGGGTACAAAATTCAGTTCAATTATCGCCCACCCAAATTCAACGGGGTAGTAAACACACTGGTCAGCCCCGAGCAGGGTCTGGTTATGGAACAGGAAGTTCAGTCCCTCTTAGCGAAGGAGGCCATAGAGTATGTTCCTCCCCAAGAGCGAGAAACCGGGTTCTACAGCCGGTACTTCATAGTTCCCAAAAAGGATGGAGGGTTACGTCCCATTATAGATCTCAGGGTATTGAACCGGTCTCTGAGGAGATACAGGTTCAAAATGTTAACGATACCTATTATCGTGAGTCAGATCAGATCCGAGGACTGGTTTGTCACGATAGATCTGAAAGATGCTTACTTCCATATATCCATCCTTCCACGTCACAGGAAGTTCCTAAGGTTCGGTTTCGGGGGAAAGGCTTATCAGTACAGGGTTCTTCCATTCGGCATAGCTTTGTCTCATCGCACCTTCACAAAATGCATGGATGCTGACCTTGCTCCTTTGGGACTTCAAAGCATTCGCATCCTCACTTATATCGACGACTGGCTTATCCTGACGCAGTCAGAGGACATGGCGGTTCAACATCGAGATGTTGTTCTGGACCATTTAAGGTGCTTGGGATTAAAACTCAATGTCAAGTCAAGTCAAGTCATCCTCATTTATATAGCGCTTTTAAGATTGTAGATTGTTTCAAAGCAGCTTTACAGAGACAAACAAAATTTAAGGCAACAAAGAATGGTTTGGTTTTATAGCGGTTCTTGAATATGTTGTTTCCAGCTAAAGTTAGTTTTGATTGATTCACTTCCCTCAAAATGATCATTTGTTATTAAATTAGGGGCCGCTAAGATGACGCCGTTCTCTCTAAATAGACTTTAAACGCGAACCTGTGATAAACGCTGATGGCGTTCACATGCGCGTTAAGAATTGATTCTATATTTATATGTGTTTGAATATATGTGCGCAGGTTTGTAATTCGCTACAAACCATGCCTAAACAAACTACTTGTCTTGCCTATAAATTTTGATGCAGAATTTTATTTTATCAATTCGGGGTAGGGACGCGAAACCGGAATTTCATAGCGCTTTATCTGTAGAGTGTATTAGGGATCCTCCGTAGGGAGAGGCTATTTGGCACTTCAGCACTGCGTTATCATCGGTTCCAGGCGAAGGTCCTTCGTCAGATCTGGAAACGGCCTGGATCCGGCAGGCTGCAGGAAAACCTCGGGATAAACAAAGACACCAATATTAGCGTAGATGCCATTCTTCTTATGATGTAACTGTCAGGGAGCAATCAAGCTTGTTTCAACCCACCACTCAAAGATCACTCTCTCCAGAATATTAATCACACACACCTGTTCATCATCAATTACCTCATCGGCCAGATCATAAAACTCTCACTGTGTTTTCAGTCTTTGTCAAGCCTCCAACAGGAACTGACCGTTTTTCCCGTATCCTGAAAACCCTGTTGTCTCTGAACCGTCTGAGAAATCTGTCTCCTTACCTGACTCAAACTAACCTTTGTGATATTGTTCTGCCATCTCCAGATCTCCCATCCAATTCCTGAGATCCTGTTCTCTTCCATGAGCTTCCATGTTCGCGACTTGATCCAGTTGCCCTGATCATATCTAAAAGGGAAATGAGAAGGGATTCACGAACTGAGACTGAGTGATCTTCACTATTCTGCACCTGAATCACCGTATACTCTCCTTGCACTATTGCCACCCGAAAATAAACTATATTTGAATCACTTACTTCTGATCTCCTGGTCTCTATCCTGACAGTGACGAGTACATCAGGATTTAAGGGAAGTGTTCCCGGTTCCGGCTGGCCTAATCTATGCATCCTAACATTTAATTATAGAAGTCGATAATGTATTATGTGAATGCTAGGTCAAAGAGATGTGTTTTTAGTCTAGCTTTAAACTGACAGACTGAGTCTGCTTCCCGGACAATGGTAGGAAGAATGTTCCTTAATGCGTTAAGAGCTCGCTCAAGTAGTGGGGAGCTAAACCATTTAGTGCTTTGTAAGTAATCAGCAATATTTTAAAATTTATACAATGTTTAATAGGCAGCCAATGCAGTGTTGACAGAACCGGGCTAATATGGTCATACTTCCTGGTTCTGGTAAGAACTCTAGCTGCTGCGTTTTGGACCAGCTGTAGTTTGTTTATTAAGCGTGCAAGCGTGCAAGCGTGCCAAGAAAAATTGTGACTACGGATGCTTCTCTCACAGGCTGGGGTGCGGTTATGGAAGGCCGCTACACCAGGGGTCTTTGGAAGGACCATCATCTCTCTTGGCACATAAACTGCCTGGAGATGCTGGCTGTGTCTCTGGCTCTCAGACACTTCCTTCCAGACCTCTTGGGCCATCATGTCCTAGTTCGGACAGACAATACGTCGGTGGTCTCATATATAAATCGTCAGGGGGGCCTGAGGTCGTGCCCTCTATGCAGACTGGCGCATCGGGTCCTCCTGTGGTCCTAGGGCAAACTGTTATCAGTCAGAGCGATGTTTATCCCTGGGGTCTGCAATGTGGGAGCAGACATCCTGTCGAGGCAGGGGCTGAGGCCTGGGGAGTGGAGACTCCACCCCGAGTCGGTGGAGCTAATATGGAGAGAGTTTGGACAGGCGGAAGTGGACCTATTTGCCTCTCACGAGAACACTCACTGTCCACTCTGGTTCTTTCTCTCGCATCCAGCTCCCCTGGGGCTGGATGCGATGGTACAGACGTGGCCTAGGCTACGTTTGTACGCTTTTCCCCCGATTGCTCTGCTTCCAGGGGTTCTAGAGAGGGTCCGGCGATACGGGATCAGCTTACTCCTAGTAGCCCCGTACTGGCCGGCCCGAGTATGGTTTTCGGACATTATGGCCCTCCTGGCGGGCCCTCCGTGGCAGATTCCGATCAGGAGAGACCTTCTTTCTCAGGCCAGAGGCACAATATTTCACCCTCGGCTGGAATTATGGAAACTGTGGGTCATGAATGAGAGTCTCTCAACCGAGGTTGTTGAGACCATCTTAAACTCTAGAGCCCCCTCCACGAGAAAACTATATGCGTTAAAATGGAATGTGTTTAACTTATGGTGCAGGGAACGTCAGTTGGACCCAGTTAACTGTCCGGTGGCTTCAGTACTGGAGTTCCTCCAGAATCGTTTCTCTAATGGACTCTCCCCGTCCACGCTTAAGGTCTATGTGGCGGCCATAGCTGCCTTCCACACGCCTCTAGGGGTGGGTACCTTGGGGAGACACCCACTCATTTTACGTTTTCTTTGTGGAGCTAGGAGGATGAGGCCTGTCATTCAGTCCAGGGTTCCCGCTTGGGACCTGACAGTGGTCCTCGAGGGGTTATCCCTGGCACCCTTCGAACCATTGGATGAGGTATCTGAGATATTTATGTCCTTTAAAGTAGCCTTCTTGCTTGCTATTACGTCCCTCAAAAGAGTTGGGGACTTGCAGGCATTATCGGTTGCTCCTTCTTGCCTCGAATTCACTCCTGGTAGAGTAAAGGCTTTTCTCCAGCCTAGACGTGGTTATGTGCCTATGGTGCCATCAAATGTAGTACGGTCTATTATTCTTCAGGCTTTTCATCCTCCACCGCATGTTTCGGATGAGCAAGCTGAACAGCATTTATTGTGCCCGGTCCGAGCCCTGGAGGTTTATGTGCATAGGAACTCGGGCTTTAGGAAGTCGGACCAGTTACTTGTATGTTTCGGGTCACCTAAAGGGGGTTCCCCGGTTTCCAAGCAGACTATCAGCAGATGGATAGTAGAGGCCATATCCTTAGCTTATGAGGCGCGCAGATTGCCTTCGCCTCTGCTAATAAGAGCCCACTCAACTAGAGAACCTGAGAAGGGAACGAGACGCTGCGTCCCTCGGCCACACTTCTAGCGCCCCTGAGAGCGGCTTGCTTCGACCAACCAAAAGCTGACATTGTTTGTTCCGGTTCCGCCTTTATAGCTTCCGCTCACTGTCACATGCGACGTCACGGGTGACGTCATGACGCAACACCAATCAAGATTGGACTAGTCCTATACGGGCTTCAGACGCGTCACGCTGGAGGCGTTCCCCAATGTGTCGATTCTCGACACAGCGTCTTGTTCCCTTCTCAGGGAACGAGGGTTACAGTCGTAACCCGAGTCGTTTTCAAACATTTAAATGAAATATACTGAGACATTTTCCTCTGGTTGTTTTCAGACATTGTATGCATCAATATTAGTGCAGACAGCACGGGACCACATATTAAAACAGATTGTTACATTAAGGAATTAATGGAAATTATGGAAATTAAATGAAGACAAATCAATTACAAAAACAGGCACAGTTTTGTTGATCAGACATGGATTACAATATCTTCCCAATAAAAGAGGATTAAGAAAATGAAAAACATACTCTCAAAAAAGTTATTTGAATACTTTTGAAGGAATGTAGACTATGCAGTCACACACAGAGAGAGGATGCTAATGTGAATGTGCTCATGGATGATGACAGTTCGAGCATTCATGATTCATAGTGTTACAACTGTACCGCGTTTCTACCTTACTTCTTGAAATCATTCAAATGTATTAGGTATATATTAGCATTAGTTAAAAGCAAATAATGTACAAATCTTGTCTTACAACATTGTGTTTCAGAATGATGTACAAAGTATATACAGATGTGCCATAATTTAAGAAAAACATTTATAAATGGTATGTTATTGTAGCCTGACAAACCAGACCCATATCAAGATATTGGGTCTGGGAACACACCACTGGCAGGGCTCAATCCGAGGGGCAGGATAAACGGTTGTCTTTCAAATTCCCTCTGCACGCAATAGGATAGAGCTACAACCAACCAGAGCAACGAAGAAGATGACGTAGTCAGAGCGACGGACTTTAGTGTCGTTTTTTTGTTCTTTTTTCAAAGAAAAGCTTAACTCCAAGTCTTCCAGAGTAGCGGCCAAAGCCGTTTTGAAAGACCGCTGCTCACCAGCAGTAGGAGCAGCAGCCATCTTCTTTGTAGCAGGGAAAGTAGCAGGGAATTCATGCACAACTCTGCCGTCATTTAACTACAACACTCAAATATTTAAGGGCTAAAAACACATAGATCAATCTAAAATGTATTCTCTACTACAAGATAAAACTGACCATGGATTGGAAACATGGACAGACTGGGACAAAAAATCGGCCATGGCATTTTGGCCCAGACTGGCCCACAACATACTGTATGATCAAAAACACCACCCATATTTGCACGCCCTTGAATATATACCAACTCTTAATCTTTAATGCCACTAATGCCATGTAATGAGTGAGAGTTAACAGATGAAATAACTCCCAAATTGTAATTTAATAATACAATAGAACTATACTCCACAGTGATGAATCCTAAAACAAGCTATAAGCTGCATTGGCATAGCAATACCAGTGTTTCCCACAGGATTTTTTGGTAAATCTGGTGGGTGGGTCGGTGTCCCTCTAGGGGGCTTCGGGGGCATGGATATAATATAATGTGTTATTTACTGTTTTGATGTATATTTATTACTCTTTTTTTTTCAACAAATTGATTAAAGTGAAGCAGACTTGGATCTGGTAAAAACATTAGTTTTAAAACATTTGCAGAATTGTTTTATTTATATAAAACGAAATTAAGCTATTAGCCTATATTTCAGCTCAATACAGTTTTGTATTTATTATTTTGTATTTTTAGGGGATTTTATGGTAATTATATTTACGCTGTAGTTATAATCCATTTATTCACTTTTTGAGCATAGACCTGAAAATTAAACTTCCAACTTAAAGTAACATTAAGTATTTTTTCCTCTTCGGTCGCTCTACTGGTTGGAAACGAAATTGTCCATTGCCGCTGTCGTAAATAATTTAGCCTACCGTCGCACGCACGCTCGCTGTTTATCCAGCACCGGCTTCAGAATGAACGATGTCCACAGACAAGGTAGAGTATGTTACATGATTTCATGAAAGGATGATGTATTGCGACATCAGAAACGAAGAAAAACGAAATAATGACTATTGTAGCGCTTGACGTAAAGCAGTCGAGTTTGTAGTTCTTTTTTGTGCAGGGGTTCCGACCCGAAACCCGAAGTTACATAGTGCCAGTAAAAGCGAGACCCTGTCAGGCTATGGCAGACGTGTCATTTAACTTATTTTAGGTCGATGTACCATCACAAGGGTCTTGGAAATATATTATGAAGGTTGAAAAACTACTTAGTGTTACTTTAAACTGTTGTAAATCTTGAATGCTTTAGAGCACAAACTTTTGATCTTGTTTGATCTCTTTTCAAAGACGACACTTAGGAAATTATTGCTGAAGTTTAACTTTTTTTAAAGTTTCTGTAACTGAATTTTACGTTTATTGTTTATTGCACAAAAGTACTAATTTCAATTTTTATGACATATAATTTCAAAAGCACATTTTATTCTAAAACTGCAATTAAATCAAAGCCATAAATCTAAACAAGTTGTGTTTTGAGCTTGATATATTTTTTCCAATCCTGTCCATAACTTTATTTATTTTTTTGTTCACCTAGCAAGTGCCAAAAAAATGACCAAGTTTCGTACCATTCCGAAGAAGTAAAAAATTCTAAAGAAAACTAAACGTAAAAATTCGACTGAAGAGCATCAGAGGGCTAAATGCCTGTATTGTTTGAACTTGTTCGTTCGTCTAGGGTCAAAGCTTCTTGCTAGGATTTTTTTTTTCTTTGCGGAAGCTTTGCATTTAATGAGCTAAAAAAAAATATTTAAACTCAAATCAATATTTTGTCTAATTATGTATATGTATCTGGCAACTATGTGTGTAATAAGAGGGAAAATGTACATCCAGCTGGTTGTTATCGTAAAATAAACCCATTTAGGGTGATACAAGACCTGATTACCTTGTAAGGGTTTATTTTGTGACAACAACTGACTGGATGTACATTATACCTTATACCAGCATATCCTATAGGGCAGTTTTTTTTTAAACCTGGAGGAAGAACTGCATGTTGGGCTCCCAAAATGGTGGTCAAGTGTGTCTTTGGGTAGCGTGCTGCATGGTGGGTGTGGCCAGTAGTGTACCAGTTGATTTTTAACATCCAGGACATCCATCCAATATTATTTTATATCGCTGTGTAAACATGATGGGGATGAGTTTTTGGGTGTACTCACACTAGCCAGTTTGAACGGTGCCCGAGTGCGTTTGACCACCAAAGCGCGGTTCGTTTGACTAGTGTGAGTGCTCCGAACCGTGCCCGGGCGCGGCTCGATTAGCCGGCCCTGGCCCGCTTGGAAGAGGTGGGCCAGAGCACGGTTCAGTTGGACTCGGGCGCGGTTCGCATGCAGTGTGAGCGCTAACCGTGCTGGAGCACGGAACAGGACGCGTGACTCCATTGTGTTCAGAGAGCGCCGCTCTTCTTGTTTATCCCGAAACCGTCGCACCCAGGGTTGCCAGGTCCCAGAAATATTTCTAGCCCAATGACAACTCAAAACCCGCCCAAATGGAATGAAAACTAGCCCAATTTTCCGACAACGGCTGGATTCCCACAAAGGGCCTTAACATAAACACACACATATATATATATATATATATATATATATATATATATATATATATATATATATATATATATATTATATATATATATATATATATATATATATATATATATATATATATATATATATATATATTGTGTGTGTGTGTCCCTCTATATACAGGTGAAACTCGAAAAATTAGAATATCATGAACAAGTTATAATTTTGATGATTATGGTTTACAGCTTATGGAAACCCCAAATCCAAAATCTTAGAAAATATGAATATTACATGAAATAAATATATGAAAAAAGGATTTTAAATACAGAAACAGTTGAAGTGCTTGAGTGACAAGCAACGTGGGCAGCCAGCTTCAACTCTGCCTCTTTCACAGCAACATTAGTTCTTAGAAAGGAACGTTGTGTCAAATAATGTTTTTTTATGTTATTCAGTCGCAGCATAAGCTAGCCTACTAGATCACTGTGGTGAACTCTGATTTCACATTTGCAATAATTGCTATCATCATTTGGAACACTTCGAATGTGATGTGATGATGCTAGATTTGTGATGTTACGTCAAAAACACATGTGTGACTCGTCCACTCGCCCGCCGCCGCAGCGGTTGTTGCCAAATATTCATTCCCGGGGATCAACAACATCCACTAATTAACGGTTCCCTTTTAATTTTTTCTTTGTCTACAATTTAATTTATATATTTTTTTGCGGCCGCAGTGCATAATAAATCTTGCCCAAAAAACCGCAACTCCATAATTTTTCCTGCAACTTTTTTTTCAAAATAGCCCAATTGTGCGGGAAAACCGCCACCCTGGCAACATTGGTCGCACCATAATGACGTAAGCGTGCTCCGGCACGAATGCTGAAACCCTATGTGAGTGCAGGCCAGAGGGGGAGTGGGGAGGGGGGACAATCGTACTCGGGCCCGGTTCATGGCAACCGTGCCTAGTGTGAGTACACCTTTTGTTCTGTTTTATTCAGGTTGTAACAACTATGAGTTGGCTGACAAACCTTCCCAAATCTAAAATTTAATATAAAAAAAAAACTTCAAAAAAATTGTTTTCTTGCTTAGGTCTATCTGTTGGTGTCTTGGTCAAGAATGCAATCTGCAAGCCATGCTTGGGCCTCATGGGAATTGTTGTCTGTTTTGACTCTTTGCTCAGCCCCACAGCAGTCAGTGAACTATCTATACAAGAGGTGGCATTCAGGAGTCATTTTTTCAGTGCCCCTCCTCGGAGAATGTTGCACCTCTGTCCCATGATCCAAGGGCTGTGCTGCCTCTGCCAATATCACTGCCTCCACTTTTTCATTCATGGATACTTGGTTCCCAGCTTACCTCTGTGGCCATGGGATTGAACACAAGAGCTTGTGTACTATCACTCATTCAGCCACACACAGGTTTAAATTGATCATTCATAGCAGTTTGAGAGTGAAGAGACACGCAGGAGAGGATTGTGTGTTGAGCTGAGACAGTACAGATTCTGGGTGCATTTCCTTGTCACTACCTGCTGAGAGAGTTGTTACTCATCTTTCTGGTTCGCTATTGGTTAAAACTCCCACCAGTGATGATGTAGATTGTTCACAGATACATCTAGTAATGTTGCTGCACCCTCAGCCAGGTGTTCATGCAAATGTGCTCAAAAGTCCACACAAAAAATACATCAAAGACTCTCTTTATAAAAGTAAAATTTTATGCAAATAAAGAGCTTTTAGGAGTAGTAACCAATAGCAGTGAAGACTGGCAGTGGAAATCACACATCATCTTTCTCGAGTGCAGGCAAGACAGGACTCGTCTACGTCAGCTAATAACGATACATTTGAAAATGGTGTTTTGTTTCTTGTCCACACTGAAACGTTGGAAGATGCTTAAAGTACAATATGTAAAAATTTTGTTTCAAAATATCCAAAAACCACTTGCACAGTGTTATATATTAATTTAAATTGTGTACTTATATTATCCTAAATGTTTCCAAGAATTTGTAAATTCAGAGTAATTTACAATTTTAAATAGTGCCCGTCCCTTGTCGCCTTTTAATGACGTAATATCCGTGTTATCCCTGGTTTCCGCTTGTACTACCATAGTAACCATGGTGACAGACGTGGACAACTGCATAATGTCTAGCGGCACGCTGTTGTTGTTTCGTTTAAACAATATGGACCATGGCAAGCAGACTTTCGAGACAAAAAGAAAGATAAAACGAGGATCAATATTCAAGATGCCAAGAGCTCCACGTCCCTACAAACTTCTACTTGACAGAGCTTCACGACTTGACAGAGACGCAGCTCTTGCGTACTTTATTAGACAGGTGCAACTGTACATACAACGAATTAATGTTATATAGCTCAAGATGATGAAATGTTAGAATATGATCAGTATATTATTCTAATGTTGATCTAGCTTACTGCTAGTCTCATACAGCCAACAAACGAATGCATAGAATAACATTATAACTTTCAACTTACTCAAAGGCAGTTTAGTGTGATAGTGTAACCTTAGACCAAGTGAAACAGCGCTGCGTTACCTCACAAGCTAAATTCATCAAATAAACTGACCAGTTTAAGTAGTAATTCAGCACTTGTGGTAGTTCGGTAGAATGAAATGTCCTCATTCCTTTATATCCGCGGGACTTGCCCTGCTTCATACCACAGTCATGTTAAAAAACATGAATGTATTCTTTCATCCATAAACATTATTTCCCCTTAAACATTATTAACGTTAGATCCATCGGCATGAAGACAAGTTCCATGATTCCACGCTCATTTACTGCGTCATCAATCTGCGTCCGTGTCATTGTAAGAGGTTAGTAACCCCTAGCGGCGAAAAAATTACAGATTATAGCTTTAAATCATCTTTTTTGTAGATGGCATTTTCAAATGTATCCACTTGGCAGAATGTCTTCAAAAAATGCTCAGTTGTCACAGGACAAAAACACTGTCTCAGTGTGGATGAAACAGTCTACCACTCTAAACTGCAGTATGCAACTTTTTTAGTAACTAGAAAACAAATTCCTTGTCAAATTAGAATGATATATTAAGTTTTACCCACAATTATATATTATCTTAGACAGCGTTTTCTAAAGATATGTCCAGATGTGCATTTCATCTCGACTTTATTATTAAAATAAAACTAATTAACTAAAGTGTAAAATGATGCATGGCCATAAACATTTGCAATAACATAGGGGCATTATTGAACCCCATAATCAGTTTACATGTTCACATACTGTGCATTAAATATTTTTTTTTTCATAATTTGCAGTTTTTAATATATATTTTTTAAGTAGATTTGCAGACATGCAGGTACAAATTTTCATGATGTACAAAATGTGTAAGATCATAAACTTGTGTTGGTCACAGAGATCCTATAGATTTTCTATTAGGATTATTCTATTAGATCCTATTAGGGAACCAGTGTGATACTAACTGTTGTACCAAACTTTGGTAGAATTTCATAATATAGAAATATTGGATTACTTTTTAATTAAATTATGCTTTATGTAAAAGCAGCAGTATTTTAAAAGCATCTATTTTATGAAAGAATGTGATTAGGTAATTAGCTTTTGCTAATTACAAGAAATGAGAGTTCTATCACTTAAAGGGATACTCTACTGATTTTTCATATTAAACTATGTTATTCCCTTAACTAAGACGAGTTGATACATACCTCTCTCGTCTCAGTGCGTGCACTAAATCGCTGTCTTGCCGCGAACCTTTGTTAGATCTTATCTCAGCCCTGTTCATTCAATAAGTGCCAAGAAGAGAAGCGACCAAACACCTCCACGTTTTCCCTATTTAAATACAGTTACTAGAGTAGTGTAACTTGACCAAGAACGGTGACACAAAATAAAACGTTGCCCTTTTCTAAGCGTGTAAAATGGATAACTATATTGTATGACAGAATACCATAGCAAGTGCTTGGGAGCACTTCGACTCGGCGCAGTAATATCATCTCTCGTGAAAAGTCCGCTCCCGTTGAAATGAGAGGGAGGAGGAGAGGGAGCGGGGGGAGCGGACTTTTCACGAGAGATGATATTACTGCGCCGTAAATTTTATTTTATATTATAAAATAATTACTTATATAATTATTATATAATATATGCCGATATTACTTGGGTAAATTCACCCAAATTCTAAGCAGATCCATTTTGGGTAACAAACTGCGAACATTAAGGCGAATTACACTCAAACCAGACATGGATTTCACATCAGATGGCAATGGAATACACTGCAACTCAGGGCCTGGATTTGGCTGCACATTGCCAGATAAAAGCAGCAATAAAAATATTAACCATCTCTGTTTATGAAAAATCTGTAGAGTTTTTAAAATGAGAGTCCCAGTAATGTCTGTCATCAAATGCAAAATACTCATTTAAAATCAAAAGATTTTGAAGCTGAAGAACATCTCTGGGTAGAGACCAGACTTAAGTCCTCTGTCAACTCTTTTGGCATTTGAGGGTGATGCACAAAGGCTGAACAGTTGAATCCATAAGCTATGCCCAAAGAGCCACAAATGTTGTAAGATGTACTCACCCAGTATGAATCACTTGATCTTAGATTTTGCACAAACAATGAACAATGAATAAAAACCATCTAATCCGACGAATAGCCTATTTCCCCGGATGAGATGGTTTTTATTCGTTATTTGACACTATAAACACACACTGACCTCCTCGAGCTTTTATTTTGGCACTTCCGGTTACCGGCATTTTGAATTTGCATATTAGTTAAATGTTTAGTTTCACCCAAAACATTTAGATTCAACATTTAGATTTAGATTTAACATTTAGATTTAGATTTAACATTTAGATTTAGATTCAGATTCAATATTTAGATTTAACATTTAAATTTAACATTTAGATTTAGCATTTAGATTTAACATTTAGGTGTAACATTTAATATTTAGATTTAACTATTTAAATTATCTCTAAAGTTGACAAATACTGTTGTAAATGTGCTAAAAAGTGACCGTCAAAAAAACGTTAAAGTTTTTTAACCCTTTCACACGTAAGTTTAAAATATTCTAACTGACCCCCCAGCGTGAGTTTTTCAAGGCGACCGTTATTTAGAACTTGTCACTTTAATGTTTCCATGGTGAC
This sequence comes from Chrosomus eos, assembly GCA_036326025.1. Taxonomy (NCBI): domain Eukaryota; kingdom Metazoa; phylum Chordata; class Actinopteri; order Cypriniformes; family Leuciscidae; genus Chrosomus; species Chrosomus eos. The sequence continues at coordinate 13,612,803 of CM070828.1, read as the reverse complement.
GCGTCATTGCTTGTCACGTGACACAGCGCAACCACAACACAGTGCTGAATGAATGATTATCTGCTTTTATGTAATTTTTCCTTTCTTATTAAAAATATTCACAAATGTATTAGTTATATCATGAAACACTGATATTCCGATTGTCAAATATGTGCAAGTGCATATGTTTTGTTGTTTAAACACCTTTATAACGATCGCGTTAGTTGAGCTGTATGCGCGATGGGCGGCGCCATTTTAGATGGATTAACAACACACGTCAATTCCTCCACTTCTCACGAAATACATGAAAGTAAGTGGCCGGTGAACTGTGAGAAGAATAGGGGCAAATGTTAAGCTGCTTACACAATCTGAATCTGATATGAATAAAACGTGTTGTCTTATTATAATGGAAAATATTATTATTGCTGCTTCCATAGACATCAGTGTGTATTTTACAAACTCAAAATCATTGTTTTGCTAGTATTTATTTATGTGTATTTAAATGTCTCAAACCTAAAATAAATATTATGTGGTTGAAAACACTTAATAGTCGTGATATGACAGCACTGGGTGCGTCTGGGTCTGGCTCAGCGCCAGCAAACGCGCGAAAGCACGTTTGAATTTAGCAGTTGATCACGTGATGCACTGAACGTTCTAATCACACCGGTGTGATCATAGACATAATATAATACATAGACGCCCTATTGGCCGCTTTGGAACGTTGCTGCGATACGTCAACGGGTCCGCCATTTTGCGGAGGGCAAGACTGCACTGTAATCAAGGGTTGAGCTGCGTTTTTTTTCTGGATAAAAACAAAAACTGTTTTTATATTTATCAACCGATTTCAGTGGTTTGTATGTGGTGTACAAAAAGTTCCATCTCTAGTTATTTAAAATCTCAATAGTTACACTTGTAAAATATTTGTTTTAATAAAGAATGGTCAAAGCTCAGACTTGTCATGTATCTGGCTTTTTATTCTTGGATAAGAATGATGAAGACCCCCATACTGAGATATAATTTAAGTTTTCTTATTGTGGAAAAAGCATTTTCTGTGATTGACCAGATCTGAGCAATAACAAAGATAACTGATGGATCCATGCTAATACATATGTTATGGTACAACTAACATTTGTGAGAAGTAATAGTAAATAGTTTAGTCAATAACATAAACAAATAGTATACAGCAAATAAAATAGTAATGAATAGTATAATTATATAATATCATACAATAATACAATCACAAAAATATTGATAATAGCATATGGTTTATTAATAATACTATAATAATAGCAATAGAATAAGAAATATCAATTACAGAATATACACAATAAAAAATAAGTTAAATAGTGACTTATATTTAATATTTAACTCTTTTTGTTAAATTTCAGTTTTATTGATCAGTAATAGCAGAAGTAGCTTCAGTCAAACATACAGCAGGATACAACGTTTAAAAAGCCTAAATATAAAGTTATGAAACTTCACTTTGCCCTCAGCCAAAACGATTTACCAGGGAACCATTTATAGATTAATGAGACCAAAGATCGCCCGTTAGATATACACAAGACGAATAATATCTCATGTTTAATCACTAGACTAGAGGCATCCGAGCCGGCGGCAAACTTCAGACGCTCTGGCCGAGGTAAGGCTGTCCTCTGCGGGCTTAATGAGCGCCGAGCGCCCGGTGATCGCGTCGTACAACTCCGAAACCGTCAGATCAAATTTTTAAATAGGCGCTATCTTTATAAACAAACCACATATTTAAGCTTTAAACAACTACATTGTCGACTGAAAAACTATTAAAACTACATTTCGTGACACAATAACAGTAGTATTTTTTAATTTATCCTCTGAACGTTACTATTACTAATTAAATAATGACCAAATACAACCAAAAACAAACGTTCAGTCTTGCCTGTGAAAGATAATTCCTCGAAAGCTTTTTTTCAATTGTGTGGCGATTTGTACAGCCCCAAGCAGCACACAAAACAGGCATTTTTCTCATTCCCAGTATGAGAGGTATGGGAAAGTTGCCATCCCCAATATGGCGGCGCCGTTGACGTGCGCTCCAGCGGCCAATAGGGCGTCTATGTATTATATTATGTCTATGGGTGTGATCGTACGCTCCAGGGACCAGCCAAGACTGATCACACCGGTGTGATCGTACGTGCGAAAGGGTTAAACATTGTTTGAAGCTAAATGTGACAAAATGTTGCTGTTATTTTAAGTGTGAGCCGCTTTACAAACGACCACCCATAAAAATATGATAAAAAAAATATATATATATATATATATAATTCAAAGTGGGTAAAAATTGCAATAATTTATTTATTTAAGATGTGTATTTTATCTGCAGCAATTTGTAAAGTTTAAAAGTTACAAAATTCAGATTTCAGTATCCAGTACATTATTCTACACATGAGAACCTGATATTGATGATGTATTGATTACAATTGTTATTTACTGTAGGTAAAGAATATGGTGAGGGAACAAAACACATTTTTTTCTGCTTAAAATACTGTACTGATATATTTAGACTCATTGGGGGTTAAAACAGTTGTCTTTTTTCTCTCTCTATCTCCTTTTCTTTTTATCTGTAGGTAGCCACAGCCTGTGAATCTACAACTAACAACAGTCAGGTAAGCTCCTTTTTTATGTATTATTTATTAGCTTTTTTTTGTAGCTCAATATTCTGCGGAGCCCCTTAAGGGACGTGGTGGTGGAAAAAAATTTCGTTCCCTCGCAAAACTTTTGCGTTCCCCCGAGAAACTTTGCGTTCCCTCGCAAAACTTTTGCGTTCCCTCGCAAAGATATGTGCGTTCCCACGCAAAACGTTTGCGTTCACTCGCAAAGATATTTGCGTTCCCACGCAAAACCTGCTGTGAGCTTGGACAGACCAAGTTTAATGTCCAGCTGGCAGTGATAGCGTTTCATAGTTTCTGAAGTCGTTTCAGAGAACCACATTCCTGGGAGTGGTGTGGGACTCAGTCACGATGCGGGCACAATTGTCTCCTGCACGGTTCGAGTCCATCCTTGCCACAGTGTCCAGGATAAAGCTAGGCCAAGCCATCACTTTGAAACATTTTCAGAGAGTGTTAGGGCTCATGGCAGCAGCGTCCAACATTATACCATTCGGCCTGCTGCACATGAGGGCCCATGATCAGGGTTACGCGCAGATGCCTTCGTTCCCTATCTATGTGGAAAAAAGCTTGGTTTCTGTCCCAAGGCCCCGTGCTGGGAGAGTCATGTCGCCGGAAAACCGTTTTGACAGACGCCTCCCTCACAGCCTAGGGCGCAGTCATGGACGGCCGCTTTATGACAGGCCTATGGCAGGACCATCATTCCTCCTGGCACATAAATTGCCTGAAGATGCTGGCGGTGTTCCGAGCTCTGAGGAGCTTCCTGCCGGACCTCAATGGTCATCATGTCCTTGTGAGGTCAGACATGTCGGTAGTGGCCTATATAAACCATCAGGGGGGTCCGAGGTCTCGCCCTCTATGCAGACTGGCGCATCAAATCCTCCTGTGGTCTCAGGGGAAACTGTTGTCTCTCAGAACAACATACATCCCAGGGAATCAAAATCAAGGAGCAGATATCCTGTCGAGACAGGGGCCCAGGGAATGGAGGCTCTACCCCGAGGTGGATTCAATATTTCAATACTCAATATTTCACCCTTTTACCCTTTGAGTTATGCCTTGAGGGGGCACAGTACCTAGAGGCCGGCCTATCAGCTGAAGTAGTGGAGACCATACTCAGCTCTAGAGCTCCCTCCACAAGGAAATTTGTTCGGCTTGAAGTGGAATATCCATTTGGTGTAGAGAGGGTAAGGTGGATCCAGTTAACTGCCCAGTGGCTTCAGTTCTGGAGTTCCTCCAAGATCGTTTTTCAGCTGGTCTTACCCCGTCCACACTCAAGGTGTACGTGGCTGCCATTACGGCTTTCCACGCTCCTCTGTGTGATGGACCTTTTGGGAGACAGCAGTTGGTCGTGTGTTTCCTCCATGGGGCTTGGAGGATGAGACCTACGGCTCGTACCAGGATTCCCTCTTGGGACCTGGCAGTGGTCCTCGAAGGGCTGGCCGAGGCCCCCTTTGAACCACTGGAGTCGGCTGAGGCCAAGAACCTTTCCCTTAAGGTGTTTTTTCTGTTGACCATTACTTCTCTGAGGAGGGTAGAAGATCTCCAGGCGCTCTCCATATCTAATGGGTGCCTGGGTGCCCTTGCCTTCACCTTTGGCCATGAGGGCTCATTCTACCAGAAGCATGGCGTCCTCTAAAGCCCTCCTCTCGGGGGCCCCGATACAGGAAGTCTCCGATGCAGCAGGATGGGCCACCCCCCACACCTTTATTAGGTTTCACAGTCTGGACATTCCGTCTACTCCTGCCACTCTTGTATTGAGAGCTTCAATCTAGGACAGGCAGGGCGCGTTGTGGCATAGTGGGTACTCGTTCCCCCAAAATGTCATTCGACGCAGTTCGAGATACATCGAAAGGGAACGTCTTGGGTTACGACTGTAACCCTTTTTCCCTGAGAAAGGGAACGATAACTGTGTCCCTTCGCCACGCCTTCCCCAGCCTGAGAGTGATTGCTTCGTCACAGAAGTTAACGCTGTTGTGTGCCGGTGTCTCTTTGTAGCTTCCACTTATCACACATTACGTCATGACGCAACACCAATCACGATTGGTCTAGTTTCATTCATGCTTCAGAGGCGCTACGCTGAGGGGGTTCCCCCAAAGTGTCATTCGACGCAGTTCTCGTTCCCTTTCTCAGGGATCAAGGGTGACAGTCGTAACCCGAGACGTTTTGCGTGGGAATGCAAAGTTTCTCAGAGGAACACAAAAGTTTTGCGAGGGAACGCAAATATCTTTGCGAGGGAACGCAAAGTTTCTCGGGGGAACACAAAGGTTTTGCGAGGGAACGCAAAAGATTAAAAAAAAAAAACTCCCACCCTAAATTTTTTCCACCACCACGTCCCTTTAGGGGCTCTGTAATATTACTCCTTCCATTCAGCACAGGATGAATTTGAGTTATTCATGAAACAACACATCTTGTAGAATTACTTTATTACTACAGATTGGGTTGCTTTAGTTTTAGAGCTAGTAATACTGATAATTGTGTTTGATCTTATTCTGACAGTTGTCTAAAACACTAAGTTCTCTATCACAATTTCAATTAAAATTACAATAAAAATCAGCGATACAATTTTTTTTGCCTTGGTGAAATGTAAGTAATTAAGAACTAACTTTGATGCAGACATTTCCATGTTTGTCACTTTACAGTAGTGTCATCATTTATTCAAATGACACCAAATATTGCATGCTGGTTATAAAAATGCATACAGGTCAATTTGACCTTTTTTCTGAACTTATATCCAAGAAACATGTAAATGACATTGCTGAGATATCAATGGAAGTCCATTCAAAAGATCTCAAAGTAGTTGAAAAACTGAATGAAATTTGGCATGTGTTCTCCGGATGTGCTGTTGTCCATGTGTATCACAAATTTGAACAATGTGGCAATAGCCATTATGGACCACACCTAATAACAAATGGGTCATATCTGCTTAAACATTCATATTTATTATACTTTGAAACCACATGTGCTATTATACTCTATATTGCCAAAAGTACTGGGACACCCTTCCAAATCATTTAATTCAGGTATTCCAAATCACTTCCATGGCCATGGCATGCAGACTGCTTCCACAAACATTTGTGAAAGAATGGGTTGCTCTCAGGAGCTCAGTGAATTCAAATGTGATACCGTGTTAGGTTGCCATTCGTGAAATTTCCTCACTACTAAATGAAGAGTTTGGTTCCAAAACGCTATAAATGCCATTTTAAAAAAAATAAGTTACTGCACAAATCAGTATTTTATCTGGTCGGTATTGAAAAGTCAATGTTTAATTTTAAGTAAAATGCGATATCCGCCATGCTATTCTGTCATGTTTTCTCCCTTTCTTTCCAAACCGCGACAAACGCCAGTATCCCTTCTCTGCAGAATGCGATACATCCGCTCAACCAATCACAACGCACCATTCCACGCAATGTAAACAGTAATGGTAGCGCTTTAAATACACCCCCTTTCTAGTTTTTATTATCTATTTTGTACTTTTCAATCAACAAACAAACAAAAAAATTAATAATTTTTTTAAATTTACATTTTTGAACCTGTGGTTGTTTCTGCGGTCGGTAAGAAACGTAAGGCATCGAAATCGAATCATTTAGGCTACGTGAGGAGATTAAGAAGATGCGGCACTTGGGAGGAGGAAAATGCTGGCTGTTGCTTGTTCTCACTGGACAGCAGCATCACACTTCTGTTACGCTGACACATTGACCCCAGGGGATCTTTTGAAAAACTTTCAATTGTTTTATTCAAAGTCAACGAAAACCGAGCAGGACCTAGCCATTTTACAGCTGATCGCCATCAGAAAATGTGTTTTTGTCTGTGAAAACTTACTAAAGATATTATACTAATAGTATTATACTAATAAACTTACTTTGTTGTGTATTTTCAACAGTTTCAATATGAAAAATAACTTTTATATTGATTCAATGGATTAATTGCATTTTGAAAAAATAATTTTAATGGATTTATTGCATTTTGGGGGGGAAATAACAGGTTTTTATAATAAATCTTTGAAAATCAAAACCTGGATTTTTTTTTTTGTTATTATAACCTACAAATGCTATGTGAAAGTTTGAAACAGAAAATAGTGGTTTTCATCTTTCCACTTTCTTGGTAAAGAAAACACATTTTTACTCAAAATAATCAAAATGGATTAATTGCGTTTTGGAACCAAACTCTTCAAATATTCCTTGGTTAACTGTCAGTGGTATTATAACAAAGTGGAAGCAATTGGGAACAACAGCAGCTCAGCCACGAAGTGGTAGGCCACGTAAAATCACAGAGAGCAGAAGTCGCCAACTTGCTGCAGATTCAAAAGCTACAGACCTCCAAACTTCATGTGGCCTTCAGATTAGCTCAAGAACAGTGCTTAGAGAGCTTCATGGAAAGGGTTTCCATGGCCGAGCAGCTGCATTTAAGCCTTACAGTACATCACCAAGTGCAATGCAAAATGTCGGATGCAGTGGTGTAAAGCACACCGCCACTGGACTCTAGAGCAGTGGAGACATGTTCTCTGGAGTGACGAATCACGCTTCTCTGTCTGGCAATCCGATGGACGAGGCTGGGTTTGGCGGTTGCAAGGAGAACGGTACTTGCCTGACTGGATTATGCCAAGTCTGATGTTTGGTGGAGGGGGGATTATGGTGTGGGGTTGTTTTTCAGGGGTTGGGCTTGACCCCTTAGTTCCAGTGAAAGGAACTCTTAATGCTTTAGTATGCTAAGACATTTTGGACAATTTCATGCTCCCAACTTTGTAGGAACAGTTTGAGGACCGCACACCAGTGCATAAAGCAAGGTCCATAAAGACATGGATGAGCGAGTTTGGTGTGGAGGAACTTGACTGGCCTGCACAGAGTCCTGACCTCAACCCGATAGAACACCTTTGGGATGAATTAGAGTGGCGATTGTGAGCCATGCTTTCTCCTCCAACATCAGTGCCTGACCTCACAAATGCACTTTTAAATTTTTTTTTTAAAAATTCTTAAAAATTCCCATAGACACACTCATAAACCTTGTGGAAAGACTTTCCACAGTTGTAACAGTAACAGTTGAAGCTGTTACAGTTGCAAAGGGTGGGTCAACTTCATATTAAACCCTATGGACTAAGAATGGGATATCATTAAAGTTCATGTGCATGTAAAGGCAGATGTCCCAAAACGTTTGGCAATATAGTGTATTTGTGGAAATATATGTGCAATTATATTTGTGGAAATATATGTGGATTGTGTGTGTGTGTGTGTGTGTGTGTGTGTGTGTGTGTGTGTGTGTGTGTGTGTGTGTGTGTGTGTGTGTGTGTGTGTGTGTGTGTGTGTGTGTGTGTGTGTGTGTGTGTTTTCTGTCATCATCTATAACCAGGGATCCACAAAGTCTCCCAATATGGACTCAAAACGAAGACCATCCAGGTATGCATGCTAATATACACTGACATAATATCCTGGAGTTTTGTAGAGTAATAACTATTCAGTGCATTTAATGGCTAGAGTTTGTCATTTGTGCTTGCCGTTGGAACCGTGTATCACATGAAATACGTTCTGAGGAAACTATTTTGCAAATCGCAATTACGTTACATGCCAACATATAAGCAGTGCTATTACATTGGTCCTTAACCTAATCTATTGCAGTGCTATTACGTTTGTCCTGAACATAATACATCCAAAGCAGGTTTCTTTTCACACGTAGCAGCACAACGCAATTTACTTACGTATGAACAAATCTACCGACATAGGAATTTATACGTATTAGGCTACTATTTATGCATAATCGTGGCATTAATGTTTTGACTCTATTGTATTCAACTGTCTTATCAATTAAGTTTTCAGTCGCATTTATTAATATAATAGGCCTACGTTACTCATAAATATTAACATTTCGCTCTGTTCGTGCCTTCTGCAGAAAACTCGTTTCGGAGGATTAGCTGTACCTTATCTGTACCTCATACACAACTAACGTTACTATAATACTGCCAGAGAGGACTGCGACTGCAACGCATCATCACGTGAATGACTTTTGGTAATGTTTCGCAATAAATAAAATATTGTGAAATGTATAACTTGTCTGTCTGTTATGTTTTTTTTTCTTCATAATTGTGTTAGGGAATGGTTATGGGTAGGTTTAGGGGTAGGAGCAGGATTAGTGGCTCAAAATATATTTTAATGATTAAAGCTGCAAGCAGCATTGAAAGGGCCCTCGCACCCGTGCCATCGCCACCCGGTGGCTTTAGGAAGACAGACCACGGTGGGCAATGTGCATTTAAGTAGATAAATATAGTGGGAGTATGTCAAAGTCAGTTACAAAAATGTCCTTTATTATGGGTATAATAGCATGCTGTTAAACATATCACTTCCTGTTGGCAGCAGGTGACGCTATGACTGTAACTGAATATGAGCATGCACATGTGTTCAGGGCAGAACTCTTATCAAACATGTGAAGTTTGGGGCAGATTGAACTTTGCCTTCTTAAGTAAAAACAACTTCCTGTTTCATAGCATTAGCATGCTTTTGCACTTAGCTAAGAATTGCTAGCATGTTTAACATGTTTATAACATGTTTATAACTCAATGGCATATTTACTATGTTGCCAGTACTGCATCACACTTTTAAACATGTCACTTCCTGTTGCCAGTAGGTGGCGCTATTACTATAGCTGAAAATTGTAATGTAGATGTGTTCAGGGCAGGACTCTTATCAAATGTGTGAAGTTTGGGGCAGATTGGACATTGCCTTCTTAAGTAACAACAACTTCCTGTTTCATTTCATTAGCATGCTTTAGCACTTAGCTAAGAATTGCTAGCATGTTTTAACATGTTTATAACATGTTTATAACTCAATGGCATATTTACTATGTTGCCAGTACTGCATCACACTGTTAAACATGTCACTTCCGGTTGCCAGTAGGTGGCGCTATTACTATAGCTGAAAATTGTAATGTAGATGTGTTCAGGGCAGGACTCTTATCAAATGTGTGAAGTTTGGGGCAGATTGGACATTGTCTTCTTAAGTAATAACAACTTCCTGTTTCATTTCATTAGCATGCTTTAGCACTTAGCTAAGAATTACTAGCATGTTTTAACATGTTTATAACATGTTTATAACTCAATGGCATATTTACTATGTTGCCAGTACTGCATCACAC